>DF239233.1:232791-260040 GCA_000507305.1 Breviolum minutum Mf 1.05b.01
ATTGGGGTCCAGCACGCCACACTGAACTGAGAGGATCCCAGTTGCCATTGCGGTCCAGCACGCCACACTGAACACAGAGGATCCCAGTTAATTGAGGAGAACGACGAAGGAGGAGAGGACAAAGAGGAGGACGAGGAGGAGAAGGAGAAGAAGAAGAAGAAGGAGGAGAAGAGACTGACATAAAATCTAACAACCCTCACCTGACAGGTGGGGAAAAACATGAGAATCTTCCAACGTCTGTCTGTTCAGGTTCCATGTTAGCTTTCAGGAGAGTAATTGGCTTTGTTGACTCTTTTTGCTGAGTGTCAAAATGAAAGAAAAATCATTGGCTCAAGATTTGATGCTATACTAATAGTAAACATGATCCTTGATTTCACATCGTAAACTGATACCATAATGTTGTGCCAACATCCATCAAAATACGCAAACCTGTCTACCAGAACAGGTCAAGAAGACCATGATTCAATGTTTCATATCATTTGTTTCTTCGCCATGACTTTGCAAAAAACAACACAACACGTGACTTTCTTTAAGGATAATTTCCAACCACAAAAAATCTTGGTCAAATTTCGGGATTTTCCGTGACTACGCCATGGAACTGTTTTTTAACGTCTTTTCCCGGCGCATCATCACATCGGAACGTTTCCCTAATGGGCGGTGTAAAAAGATAATAAATATTAATCAAAACCATGGATTATATATATTATATACCCTGGGATTCCAACCACCATTAAAACACTGGGTGTTAATAAAACCACCATTGCTTACCTAAGGGTTTTAATCATCGAAATTGGGTCAACCATTATTTTAATGGCGATGGAAGTCCAGGGTATACACTTATATCCATTTACCTTGTCTGGGGCATCCAAACACTGCAATTGAGCCTTTCAACTTTCATCCAACTTCATCTCCTTGGGGAAGCTCTTTACCAGACTCCGCCATGTTGTTGCCGCCACTATATAGAGATATGAAAGAAAAAACCTCTTACTTTCCATTATACTGCTTTAATAGGGATCCTTGTAATGGTTCATTACAATCCCCACATAACTGCGTAGTCAAATCCCTATTTAATCTAACCAACCAGGTCTTTTTCATTGCTCAATTGAATCAAAGTCAACAAAGCAAAACATGATCAGCTGAGACGGAGCCAATGTGCAAAAGCCCGCCCGCGGCTTGGCAAAGTTTCCGGTGAGATGTGTGATTTCCCTTCAATCAAAACAAGGATATTTGTGTTCCAGTAGACTGTCTAAGCCCCTTTAAGGGCGGAGATCTATTTGGATTACAAACTACTAGCTTTTACACTGCAAACAAACATTACTAGCAACAATGGTACGAATAGTAGCATTACCATGTAGTCTACTCGTTCCCTTGTAGTATGTACTAGTGCTACTAGTACAACTATCCCTGCCCATACCATGTGTGGGGGGGGGGGACCAGGAACATGCAACTTCCAAATGCTTCCACCTAACGGGTAAACTTGATTGATACACGGCACAGGCTATACATATATTGCATCTTTGAAATTTGACCATACTCAAATGATGGGCTTTTTCAAGGTATTTCTGCCTTCAATCATGGCAATGTTGGGTGTTTCATGTATTGATGCTAATAGTTAATGATCAAATTTCGCAGGTAAAATTTACACAACATCTAACCCCAAGTATCGTGACCCAAAGGTTACCAAGGCATTCAATTAAAACGAAGCTGGCTGGGAATTCCCCTCTTCCACGAAAAAGGAGACCTGCCTGCAATTGTCATCTGAAGATTACCGGTTCATACTTCAGATGTTTCCCACCACAAACACTCCATCAGTTAATTCCTGCGATATTATATGCTGTATACCAAGTACACTGATCTGTTATTTCAGGAATCTTTAGGGGGCTCCAAATAGCTCAAATTATTTTTGTAGGGAAGATATCTACATCATCCCCAAAAATATCCCTACTGTTTGTTGCTCCATATCTTAATGACACACCTGAAATTGGAAAGACGCAGTCATGAAGAACATACCGAACATACCGAACTTTTGTCGAGCCAGGGTTTGAGGCCGAAAAAAAAACACTTGAAACACAAGATGATCGGAGATCAGGGAGATCGTCATCAAGGTACCTTAGTCTTTAGTGGATTGGCGACAAAAAAGTCCTTGAGTTTTTTCTCAAATAGCGAAACACAATCTGGTAATCTGATAAATGGAAGCATCTGGAGAAGCGAATGTTTCGTTGGATTCTGGTCCGTCCATAAGATTTTTTGTCATAGTACAGGTAGATTATTTGGGATGCAAAGTGGTCCTTGGGAGTAATTACTGATTACTAGTAGATTACTATTGTAGATTCTGGAATCTCATGGTAGTAATCCCTATTAGTTAAACGGAACCCTTCCGGCCTCACATAAGATAAAATAGCCTATAACCTACAATAAAAATCAACCATTCATGTAGGTAAATATTCCATGACCATGGATCCTATGGGTAGTAGATTACAAACTATAATGTTTATAGATGTTATATGCAATGCTGAGCCTTGGTGCTGAGCTGGAAGGCAGCATGTTTCAACTCGCGGTTTCCCCAATGGTGGGCATAGAACTTGGAGGTTGGACATAGATTTTTCACACCCAATCATTGGAGTTTCCTGGTTCCCCCAATTGGCAGTATATACCACTTATATATTGCCAAGTGGGGGATTATATGGTACCTACCACCTATTAGATAAGGGAACCAGGAAACTACATTGACCCAAATCTCGTGGGAAAGATCTGGGTATAGAAATTACAAATCACCCACATAGAATTTTCCCTATACAACGAGGGAATTTCCCGGAAACAGGTCAAGAAGTTGTTGATTTCGGGAATTTCTGTGAAACATGTGGCGGCATAATTTGGCGAGATATCATGATACTCTGTACTGATGACTGGAGTCTCAACATACACAAAAAAGAGGCTTCAATTAACACTCAGGGGATAATTGGATGTACCCTATATAGTGCCCTAAGGATCCAGGTGTGTCCTAAGAAAGGGATTAACCTTATATACTCCTATTGTGGGGATGGGATGTTTCGACCATAAACCTACTCTAGGAATCGGTCTGGATTCTTAGGGGTGGGTATTTATGGGTGTAATACTATTAGGGGATACACCTGTGGACAAGTCCCTCGAAGGGACCCAGCAAAAAAGGTTGAAGATATTTATATCCTCCCTGAAACTCTACCCCCCGGAGCTGTACAGCTTTCCAAGAAAAAAAATACAAATCAAACTCAGAGCCTTTGCTCTTTGTTTCAGGGAGGTAAAAAATGGGCCTTGGGTCTGTCTTTGAATGGCGTTTTTCCAGAAACACCACTCGATCCATCAGATTCAAACTTTTTCCAAGAAAGTTTATTCAACTGTTCTTTAGTAACAACTTATGATAGTTATGCCATGATGCAGTTAAAATGCAACATACTCAACATCCAATAAAACATCCTTTTGATTGTGTGTTTCCATATTTTGGATCACTAACATCCACTGGTTGTCTATCACCGTCAGCCATTTCCACTAAATTATTTCAAGCTTTCTCATGTTCGGACCCGCCCCACCATGCTTCACGTGCCCGAGATTCTTCATGTCGACATCGGTTGAGCCTCGAAATGATAGGTTGTGGTCCCAAAATCATGTAACCATACCAATAGGATCCACCACAAAATGGCATATTTACCTACATGCATGCTTGATTTTTTTGGTAGTGGCAGCTGAATACACCATACGTGGAACCTGTATATGTTACGCACCAGATGATTCAATTCATGATATTTACTAATCTTTCAATAATCAAAAAAGGATCCTCAAGAATTGCCAGGTTAAGGTATTGTTGTTTGTCCAAATGACGCCTTTTTTTGGTCCGGAAACCAACCAATTCCCTCCGAAGTCATGGAATTTGACTAAACTTTACTTGGCGATTTTCGAATGTCTAGCTGTAAACTTCTTGAATCTACGTAGGAAAACTACATCTTTATGATGATTCCTCAAGCGATAAAACTATCATAAGAGTTGTGTATCTATATACCGTGATGTAGGAGATTAGGTCCGGTGAGATGGTCAATAGCTTTACACACATTTCTTCAGACCATCTGAACCTATTCCACCATAGCTGGCTGTAGAAATTCCAGCATTTGTCGTTGCATTTACCCATTGGAAAAGACTGGAAAGAGTATACCCTCAGAAGGGATATTGCCACTGCAACTCTTCTATCCCAGGATATCCGTTGGTCTGGTTAAGGTGTTCATTGTGTTTCCACATATAGTATGCGATGCATCTGGGCCTTCAACATCAACCAAGGTTAAAAACTAACAGCGATGTTTCTCCTGAAAACAGGCCGTTTTTTTTTGTGGAGTGTAGGATATCTCTCTCTCTATATACCTGTAATGTAACNCCGCTAAGATTCGATGTTTGAGATCCAAGTTGCCCAACAGAATTTGAGATGGGACTGGACTGCTTCAGTACATACTTTACACATGTCCACACCTGTAATGTAACCCGTGTTCAAAGTGCTACGGACTGGACTGCTTCAGTACATACTTGACACATGTCCACACCTGTGATGTAACGTGTGTTCAAAGTGCTACGGACTGGACTGCTTCAGTACATACTTTACACATGTCCACACCTGTAATGTAACCCGTGTTCAAAGTGAATTTGGCAATAAAAGCCTTGTAACAATGATCATCAAGCATGTCACACTTCACCAAAACTGGAGGCACAAGCGAGACAAAAAGAGAGGCACAAGCGAGACAAAACGAGAGTCACAAGCGAGATACCGACCGATTGGGGAGTACCCTTGTATTCCCATGATTTTGATTCGAGTTCCGCACCAGAAATCGAAGAAGCTCGTCACAACTCACAGTACCATCCTGATTTTCAGGGTGGTACCATCCTGAATGTGAAGTTCATCACTGGTGCGTACTGGTGAATCCGTGTAAACAATAACGATTCACCAAGCTGTAACAATGTCGCTTTATGGAATTTATATAATGAGGACTTTTTTGGGAGTGGAAAGGAATACCTGGCCAAAAGGACCTTTTCCAGTCACGTCGTTGTAAACCAAAACATATACTGATACTGTTATAGACCTCTTTTTTGTAGCATCATCATTGGCCGTTCGTTTCCCAACAGAAAACAGCAACCCAGTTTTTCCCCAATTCGATCCGATGTTTTTCACGTAGGTTTCGTTTCGGAAGGTGTTTTTTGAGCCGAATAGGTAAGGGTCAAAATGGTTGGTTTCAAAAAAAAACAAGCAGTCGATTGATACTGTTCCTCAGGTATCTTGCAGACCTTTTTGTAAGGTTTGGTACTTTATCCCACAAGCTTAAAAAAAAAAATCATAGGATCCCAGGTGGTTGGCCTTGGGGAAACAAATTGTTCAGTGAATCATCTGTCCCAGTCTGCACCTGTGATGATGGTAGCAAAGGTAAGATCTGAAGTTCCATCATACGAGCCTGGCCATGTTGGAAAGCTGTACATACCACCTGGAGTCAAATAGAAAGTTGATCCCAAAAGTATCCAAAACAAACTCCCCCCAAAAAAAACGCATTGACTTCGAGAATCATGAAATTTAGTGAAGATGTGTGGTTTAAAATTCTAAGCCCTTGGATCCATTTATGGTGTATTTACCTATGTTTAGTTGGTGTCTATGGCAATGTAGTTTAAATATACCATGACCATGGAGCCTATCGGTCTAGCAATGTCTTGCGCTGCTGATTCTTCAGAGACACTAATGTGTTTTCTTGTTCAGGTGCGCATCATGAGTTTTTGGGACATTTCTTTGGCTGTCTCTACCCTAGGAATCCAGGTATGTCCTAAGAAAGGGATTACCCCTACACTCGTATTCTAAGGATGGGATTGGAACCCTCAATCGATTCTTAGGGCTATTTGTTGAAATAAAAATGGAAGAGCAACAAAAAAAAACGTCTTTTCTTTCGCTGCTACATTTTTTCCCAAAACATTCGCAAGAAGTAAACACCTAGATTTTGCCGCAACGACTCAAAACATAGGATCCCCAAAAAGCCAATGTCAGAAGTATGTATAGTATACAGTATACATCTCATATTCAAACATATTCAGTTGGTGAACTATGCAAGTTGTAGGTACGAGTAAGTACCCTCCTAAAACTAAGATAGCACCTGCCAGGAAGCCATCCCAAAAGGAAACTAGTCTTCCAACCATCCATTTCTAGGAGCTTTGTTGGTTTCAGGGAGATTCAGGGAGGGTAGATCTTTGCATTCTTCCAACTGACAGGTTCCATGACCCAACTACCCCAAACGTGGCCCCAAAATTCGGAAGCATTCGCAAACGTAGGGATACCAATAGGTAAATTCACAAATAAATATCAATGAACATATACAAACAAACATACATATATCGGCATACACATACAGTATGCTAATATACAAGCATATACTATACTACTGTATATTTAGCGAGAGACAGAGTAGATGTACTCTATATAAAAGCAATGTAATCTACACAATATGTGTATAAAAATCATATTATATCTATATAGTACACATTATTTACATATCCCATAAGGATCCACGGGATCCTAGTATATTCACATACTAATTTACCACAAAAAATCAACCATTCATGTAGGTAAATATACCATTTTCCCATGGATCTTTACCGGTACATACTCGGCTCCCATTCATCACTTCCCCGGTTCTTCCAAGTGCACCTCTGCATGACCATGGCCCAAGTCACACAACAACTCAAACCTGGAGGTCTCCAAGGAACGAAAAAAGGTCTAAGTTCCATTGGAATTTCCGGTGGTTAAACCAAAAAAAACACGGCAACTTTGGAAAGAAACAACAAAACCACAAGTCCTTGTGGATGTTTCCTTTCAACATTCTTCAGGCTAATTTTTGAAGACACCCTACTTTGCAAGATTTCAACTGGTTACCAAGAGAGAATTTGGGGAGTGCTCAAATGCAAATCATGACCCCTAGAGCATGGATTGAAGCAGCCAGTTGCAGCTGGAAACAAACAAATTCGTAGGGCGTGGTGAATTTCCATCTTTCATCAAAATGCCTTTCTCCACAATAAAAACAATCATTGATGTTTAAAAAGTAAGAGAGATCTTTATCAAACATCCGCACAAAAACATCTCCAAAGTTTGCCAAAACATCCACCATTTGCCAAGAAATGACCGAGCAACAGTGGTAGTCGCTCCATACCCATGGTGGTAAAAATCCCGTTCAGGGTGACCTCGTTGAACATGTTGAGAATCTCTGAAGGAACTGACAGACAGTTTAATACAATTTACATAGGGAATCTTAAAACGTTCTTCTGATTTGTTTAATTTATCTATATTTATCTTATCTATAACTCTTTGCTACAGTATCAGTAAGTGCAGGGTTTTTGATGAGTATATGGCAAAATGATAATTGTACTACTCAGCAAAGAGCAAGTTTGACACAACATGTTGGGAACAATGTTGGAGACTTCGTCCAGAAAATTTTAAGTAGAAACATTCAGTTGAGTTTGAATCACCTTATCTTGTTCCACATCTTGAAGCTGGCACTTCACAATTCAATCCACACACCTTTTGGCATTTTGGCACTTATTTTCAGAGATGTCAACTTGTTTCATCTTTTTTCTGGAGAAAATCTCCAACAATTCCAGGATTTCTTTGTTGAATTTCTACGTTCAAACTTTCCACCAAGATACTGCAAGGTCATCCTCCGTAAAGCCTGGGCGGCGGTATCCTTTGAGTGGGAAACCATTGGATCCATGGTTGGCTGGTATACGAATCGATCCATGAATGGTAGATGGTTATCGTAAATTAGTAGATAAATTATGATAAATTGATGTATTGGCACCTCGGGGCTTGGTTCCACATATACAGGGAACTGGAAGATCTGGAAGAGTAGATACATATATTAAATATACCAGTTCATGGACCCTATGTAAAAGACACTGATTAAAACTAATCGCATGAAAAATGGGGATTGGAAGACGATCCTTTCTTTTTGGGAAAGCATCTTTTTTCAGGCTCTACTGTTGGTTTCAGGGGGGGGGGGGGGATATTTTGGCACTTGACGGGGTCGGGATGGGATCATTCCATCATGTCGTTTTCTGTCATCGTGTTACCTGAAAACAAAAAAACGAAAATAAACATGGAACCCAAAGTCATGGAAGTTTGGAAGATAAATATCCCCTTCAATTGGCTATAGTTTTTATGTTCTTTCGCCGTTAATTTTTGAGGGGTGCAAGAACTCTTCCATTAGGAACAACTGCCAACCGGTTGGCACCCCAACCTCGTTTAAACTGGCCCGGTTCGGAGATGTTGTGATCCTGAGCGCCGTTTCGGCCAGCCAATGCGAAGAAAAGATCCCCCCAAAAAATGATTCAATTATAATATGATGTGTTAAACCTTTACGTTAACCAGAGATAGACAAAAAAATGGTATACTTATGTATACTTAAGCGTATAACTTTGTGTGGGATGCATATGAAAGTATTACAAAGATCAAATCCCCATCTTTCCTAGTAGGTATTAGTATCACTGAATAAATACAGTGGACCCTACAGTCAGAGATGGAAGGTACGTCGATGATCATCCAACTGATCGGAAGTGATAATAACAGTAGAATTGCCACTCATCTAAGAGGGGTGATTGGGACTGTTTCAGTTTAAAGGGCTTCTATAAGTCGAGCTACTATCAACTCCACTATAGACTATAGTCGTTATTTTGCAACCTTTTATCAATGACCAAAAAACATCTAACTCTACAATCATCACTGTGCAAGTTTGCACCGAAACAACAACCATCATCCATCCATTTTTTTTGTAGTGAGTTGAAAGTCATACCAGGTGACATGGGACTTTCATAGTGCATTGGTGTTGAGTGTTTTTTCGTTTCATGGGGAAAACGGAATGGTACCCCTGGAATGGTACCCTTACCTAATAGTCAACCCTTAATGGGTATCTATTGGGATTGGGTATATCCCCTTTTAAAGGGCTCCTTGGAAGGTCCAACAAATAGGGTACCATCGTAAGGGTACCAGCATTTTTCCCCATGATTGTTAATCAACAAAATTGTAGGTGTATACTTGGAGGATAGGATAGGCCCCCACGTATCGTAAGTGTTTAGGATCACCCCATTTTGTAGGCCATGAAACGGCCATTTGGAAGGGGTCCCACGACCCTATCTTTAGGGGATGGAAACTAACCATGGTTGTGAACCACTTACTAAATGAGATGATCCTCCAAGTATAGCTACTATGTGTGCCCCCACTCCCCCGTAAAATCCCCTTGTAGCATCACAAACAAGCGTTTTCTCAATTATATAGCGACATGTTCAGTCTCTGCTAGGTGAGGATTTTATCCCGGAGATGCATCACAAACCTTGGTCAGCTTTCGTTGATTCATGGTGGAATGTTTCTACAAGGTGGGCCCCTACCAGTTATAACTGGGGTTATAAACCCTTATAAATGGCCTTATATATTGGTAACTGGTGTTACATAACCCTATAAGTGGAGTTATGAGCCTACTTACAACTGGAAATGGCCCACCTCCATGTACAGCTTGCACTATTTGCTTGTATAGTCTTGTATATCGATATTGCTTCAAAAATATAGCTACGCGAACCGAGTCACAGGTCAATAAATCTTCCAAATATGAAGCATATGTGAAATGATGGGATGACATCTTCAACGATGAAAACCTCCCCTGAAAACGAACGGCTGGAATCTCAAAAATCACCTATATATTCCTTGAAAGGAAAATCATCTTCCCAACCTTCATTTTTGGCTTCCATGTCATGTTAACTTTCTGCCCTAAGAATCCTGACCCCTCAAAAATTTGTTATTTTTGAGGACCCCCAAAAACACCCCTGCTAATCATGCAGGTTCATTCACCATTCCATTGGAGGGTCCAACCGGGGATTCTTAGGGTGGGTTGTACATTCTAAACTAGTTGGTGGTTTCAACCCAGTTGAAAAATATTAGTCAAATTGGATCATTTCCCCAAGTAGGGTTGAAAATAAAAAATATTTGAAACCACCACCCAGGTGGGTTGTACATTCTAAACTTCTAAAACAGTTCAGCAATTCTCCGGGGAATCTCCTTTGGAATTCTTCGGGTCCAAGGCACTGACGAGGCCACGGAAATGAGCCGTGCAAAGTCACGGGAGTGTAAGGAAGAGGCATGAGTCAAAGCGCCTTTTCGATGACAAGGCATGAGTTTCCCCTATTGAAAATGGATGGTTTATAATGTTTATAATGGAACACCCTATCAAAAATGGATGATTTGGGGGATACCAGAATTTTCAGAAACATCCATGTATTCTCAAGGCTTCCAATCACACCTTGTTTTTGCAGGTCTAAAAGGCCCCCAAAACATAAAACACCGTTCACCTCAGGAGGGAGCCAACTGGAAGACCAGGGTGAAAACCATGTTTTTGAAAGGATAGTTTCCTCTTCCAAGACTGGTAATTTCACGCATTGTTTGGCAGCTGGCAGCTTTGGTTTGTCATATGTTTGTCATTATGGGAATCTAAGGGGCCCACACCTCCTCAATGCCACGTTTCCACCAAAGAAATTGTTCAGGCACCCAAGCAGGTGGTTAATAATCCCGAAAAGATACGGCCATATTTATATTTCCTACCAGTGATAAAATGTGGAAAATTTCACTAAATAGGGATTTGTGACTCCAGTGTCGGCCATTTATAGAGGTTATTTCACCCACACTTAGAACTGGTTTTCCGGGGCCCATCTTGAACTTGAGTTTTTCCACTTCCAAAGATGGAGGAATCAAGGATGCAAGGATTGGGGATGTTGTCCTATGTGTGGATTGGGGATCATTTAAGTTCTAGCGGTGATGACCCCCTTTTGAAAAGGAAACATATCTTATAGGTGTAAATATCTTCGTTTTTTGATGGGTTTCTTAAGATTTCATAATCAGATTCATTGTACGAAAAATAACGTGCTCTGATTTTGGTTTACGGATTTCTGCGAAGGTTTCATTTTTCTGGAACCCGGTCACCCTTGGATTCTCTTCCAACATCCAATACTGGAAAGCATAACGCCTTACCTTAATTAATTTTAGTGGGTGAACACCATGTGAAACATCTAAAACCCAAATGCTCCAGGTGGTGAATATTTACATACATTTCCCCTTGAGTGTGACATTTTTTCACCTTTCATGTAGGTAAATAGTCCATACATGGAGCATTTGGGAAACAGTAAAATGGGACACTTTTTTGGGGTCGAATAAACTACCTAAGGGTTTGTAGTTGGTAACCACATAGAGCCCAGGTTGCAAGTTGGGATTGTTGCAAAAAGCACCTTATCACTTCCGCATGTTCACAATCTCAATTGGATAGCTGGAATGTGTCCCAGTCTCATCATATCAACAAAAACAAACCACGAAAATAGCCAGGTGATTTCTCATGATTCCTAGTCTATTTACCGATATAACCTTCACTGTTTCACTTGTCCGCATCCAACGCCTTCAGAGATACCACGGGAGATTTGAGGAGTAGGTTCTGCCAGCCTGGGCATGTCGTTCGAACCCAAATGGGGCTCCTTGTTTTGGGCGGAGTTTGGGCCTTGGGGTTTTGGGGGAGTGACCTTCAAAAATAGAGGTCATTTGGGTTCTAGGTGGGTATACGATACAACCAAGAATCTATGTAGAACACCTAAAATGTGGGTCTTCCATGGTCTTCCGAGTAGCAACTCTGACATACCAGAAATTTGACATACCAAACATGGATGCTTTGAAAAGGCTAACTCCTTTGAGATATGACTGGAGGATGGCTTGGAAGACCTGGGAAAATTGTAGGCAGCTCTGCTGGAAATGATGTATTCTCGAATTGAATCGAAGATTTTGACAAAGGTCTCCGAAATCATTGATTGAAGAAACAGGTGGTTTTCACATGTTTTCACCTTCTTGGATAATCAGAATCGCAATTCACCACATACATGAACCCAGCATTGCCATGTACATACACATCCATTGCATTCCAGCCATCAAAAGGCTCTTTACGACAACCTTTCCACAAATATCTTCTCGGTAGGAATTTGGATGTCTAGGGAACATAAAAAAGACTGAGTTTGATGGTATGGGTATTGTAAATCAAATACTTCAAGGCTGATGTCAGCCCAAATGCATCCAAAAAAACCACTCTTGCTTGGTCCAAAGGAGGGATGGAGCTTAGGAAACTCAAAACAACCAATTTGAAGATTCGTATCTCCCATTGAAAACGGTGATCTCAAACCAGCCAGCCGTGCCAGCTGGAAAAACTTAAAAACTTTCGGGGGGGGGGGGGGGGTTTTGTTTAACTCGTTGCGCAACTTCTACCCACGAAAAATCCTGGACCTAATCTCACCAAGTAGCTCCAACGAATCACTGGACATGATTGCAAACCTGGGCGACCCGTTGAGTTGAAGGTGAACTTCAAGTTGTCTAATGTACCGTCCCCTAAGAATCCAGACCCCTCCCTAGAATACGATTGAGGCTTCCAATCCCATCCGAAAAGAATAGGAATGTAGGGGTAATCCCTTTCTTAGGACTTACTTGGATTCCTAGGGGTCCACCAGCAGTACTTTTTAATTTTTAATAAACCAGAAAGACGAAGATGAAGCGTGAACGAAACTCACCTAAAAGGATGCGGATTTCTCGGGGCTTCCATGCTAATTTTTCGTTCATCAACTTAGGCAAGGTGCAACGTGTTTGGTGACTATAAGATCTATAAGCCACCATTGGGTGGATTAAAGGTCTATTTACAGCAACCAAATGCCCATATAGTGATCATTGAATAGAAAATCTCATCATATTTTCAGAATATAATGGTTTGAAGATGTTTGAAGTATTTTTTTCGGTATCATGTTATTACAAAATCTAAAAACACAAACATCGTGTTGAGGTACATGCCAGAGTAGGTGGCACTCTGGGTTTAGAATCAGATCGAGTGTGTTTGAATTCTCAAGTTTGGACGTTTGTGAATTTCCTGGTCATGGTGCTATAATTTTGAGAGTTTCAACACCAGATGGATCCATGGGATGGTTATGTTTACCTACATTTTAACATAACGTAGGTAAATATACCATGACCAACGTGAACAAAAATTAAATGGATTCATGGTTATGGCAAACCGTAGGTAAATATACCATGACCATGGATCCTATGGGTTTGGACTCAAGCTCAACAAAAAACATCGTAACAAATGCCAAATTTCACTGCTCCCCTTGGAAACAAGACCTCAAAACATGTGGAAATCTTCCTTGGAAGGCCCACCAAAGAAACATGTGGAGGTGGTGGCGGCAAAATGACTTGACAAAAAACCATCTCCCACCATTCTTGCTTCTCACATACAAACACGGTTTGACCAAAACCAAGCGATATACACTTTGCTACCCCCAAGGCAACTTGCAAATACTACCCTCCAGCAAACTAGCATAGCCATGGAAAGTCCCTAATGTCCCTATTTTTCCTCGCAAATGCATTGAACATTGGCCAATACATGGCGATTTGTTAGTTGACGGGTAGTGTAAATTGATTTCTGTACATTTTCTATACTCTAACGTCTCAGGCTCATCATCGGATATATTGCTCCCCAACATCTTTACTTACGAAACTCACTCCGGGTAAACCCTTCAACGTTTCCAAGCGACGCCAAACGGTTGGCCAACATCACTGGGTCTTGATGCCTGACATGGAACTTCCCATCATGGAAAATGCTGCCCGTGGGGTAAGTCACCACCAGGATGACGTTGCATTTTTAGGCTCGGGGATGCCAAAACAAACCTTCACTTGCTGCTGTTACTGGAAGGGGGGAGCATCCAAACTAATATATCTATACCATATGATCACATCTATCCATTCTATCACTCTCAGCCATTCCGACAAACTCTTCAAGACCGCACTGCACCAAGGAATCTCAACTTTCTACTTGGAGGATGATCCCATGACTTTCGTAAGTGGTTAGTAACCACGGCGATCGTAAGTCCCCTAACTGGGCGTGTAACCCTTCCAACTGGTCTACATTCTACATGGCCTTACAAATGGGGGTGGCCCTGACTACTTACTAAGTGTGGTGACCCTCCAAGTGAGAATATACTGGCGGCGACTCAGTTTTGCCGCTCTTTTTCTCCAGAAGTACAGCAAATACATGCAAATTTACATCATCCACTTACACTTCTTCAGATTATGAAAACAACAAAAATCCGGAATCCACAATGTTCAATCCACATAATCTGGCCAAATTATGATATTTCACCAACCTAGATTTCCCTGGAAAATACAGTGTATTTCCCTTACTTTTCACCACCAATTTGGGGTCCCAAAACTCGTGTTTTCGGTCGCGAGCTAATTTGACCAAACATCACATCCACATCCAAAGGAAAAATCCCGGAGAACCGTTTGGGTTTTCACTCGTCCCTCCACCTGCTGTGTAGATCTGGAAGCCGATCAGCTTCCTGCGCGACCGGTGGAGTTAAGAGGAACAGCTCCCGGATTTCTCAGACGTGATATGATGCGAAATGTGTTGATGAAGGTATTATAAGATATCAAACACAATGCCATCAACATGCAATTAAAATGCTGTAAACAAATCATAAAATGCCAAACATGTATGAGATGGTATAAGAAGTATAAGGTACGTTTGAAAAAACTGTTTTGAGATGTGAAATGGATGTTGTAAGATGATATCATGAAGGTGATTATGATCGATTTCCCTAATATATATATTTGTTGGTTGTTGTCTTCCGTCACGATCAATTGCCTGATCTGTGATGGATCCCCAGAACCTGATCCTTAACCTTTTTGGAAGATGGATGGGTTTTGGATGGGTTTGGATGTATCCCCAAAATTTTCCTCATGGAACCCAAAGTCATGGAGGTTTGGTTCAACTGATCCAATTGAATGATTTTTTTGGGGGTTCCAACCGTTAATCTTCCAGGGTGTATGTTTCCCTACATTTACCTGAAAATGAATGGTTGGAAGGCGATCATTTCCTTTTGGGGGCGAACTGTTAGTTTCAGGGGCGAACTGTTAGTTTCAGGGAGTGTAATACAAAACCCATTGGTCCATATTGGTCCTTGACTTTGAGACAATAGAACATTTTGGGGAGAGACTCCCACCATGGGAGACTGCTCGTCTTATCTCCGTTCTCCGATTCAATAATGGAACTCCTAAATCACCATTTACCCGCCCCCATAGCACCCGAAGAAGGATTGCAGAAAGAAAAACCTTTGCATTTTGGGTGGTAGCGGTATTTTTTGTTTTATGTGCTTAAGGAAAACTGTTCATTCCAATGATGGGGAATTTCTGATGTCCAGCCTGGTTGTACGGTTACATGTGTACATACAGGATTCAACGATACACATTATATGATATATGTAAAAACATGAAAATCATATATCATCATATCTGAACAATATGATTATAATACATGTCCTTTTTAGTTAAGTTGTGTGTGTGTAAACCGACATAAGTTGAACATGCTGGCAACTTGGACCTCTTCATCAGCGACCACAACCACGTTTTTTGGTACGGGTGCAGCTGTCATAGCGGGAGAGCCAAAAGAAAATCCTCAGATGGAGCACTACTTGGAGGATCATCCCATGACGGACGTAAGTGGTTAGTAACCATGGTTAATAAATCCCCTAACTGGGGTTGTTCTCCTTCCAAATGGCCAAAAATGGCTTATACTTACTAAGTGGGATGATCCTCCAAGTCTTGGGATCTCAAATCTCTTGTATTAGTTTATTTCTCCTGGCCCCTTCCCATGTCAGCTTCCCATACCATTCTTAAAGGAATTAAGGGATTCAAATGGGGGTGGTATGGGAGTAGTATTCGTGGCTGGGGGTCCCACGATATTGGATGATCCTGAAATTGGTCCGACAGAATTATCCCTAACGGTGTCCTCTCGGAGTCAGCCTACTTTTTCAAGGGGACAATTGGGTGTATCCCTAACCGTGAAACCCCTAACAGTGTATCCATGGAATTTATTGTGTTTTTTTTTAGGGATTCTTGGGGATTAAAACTTATGACCCATAAATTCCCACTATACAGGGCTTATATAAGGATTTCCCATGGGGGTACGTTGGTAGGGGTACATCCAACTATCCCCTCACTTTTGACCCTGACATACTGACTATATCTACAACAACATAGGAGAGTACCTTGTTGGAGAATGGTAATTGAACGCATCGCACAACATCAAAAGGTTCAGGATTTGGGGTTGATCAAAGATTTCCGAAAAACTTATCGCCAAAAATTTTCCTGGGTAGTTCCAAAAAACTCCCATGCTTCACAAACATCTAAGATGTTCCCTTGGAACATCCGGATGGAGCAGTTGCCAGCCTTACATCTAATTTCTCAACTTGAAGCTCGGTCCGGGAGAAACTCGTTTTTGGATCGTTACGACTGAGATCGAGATCATGCCAACATTCTTGGGAACTTAAAGCTTGAAGCTAAGATCCAAGATTCCAAGAAAAAGAGAAGTTTCCTGCCATCCAATGGTTTCAAATGTTTCATGGAACAAAAACCCATGGGGAAATGCATACTATTTCTTTGTGATCTTGATTGAAACAAATCCATTGCTATCTCTAAGGTTATCCGGAAACGTAGATGAAATGCGGCCCTACATAGATCACTGTAAAAGGGACCTTAAGGCACAACCCATGACTGACTTGTTCACGATTTGTCGTTGCCACCTAAGGTTTAAGGATGTGTTTAAGGTACAACCATCATGTTTGGGGGATTTCTGACTATGACCCATGATGTTTCCATGGTCAGATATGGATGTATGGGTATATGGTACAATGTAGGAATCATTGTTATTTTGGTATGTTTACTGTAACGCATTTTCAAATATAGGTTGCATGGTTAAAACAAAGAGGTAGAATATAAAATTTATGTATGGTATATTTAAGTTACTAATTGATCCACCATAAACGAATTAAACTGGGAACAAATGTATATTTACCTACATTTGGCAAATATCTATGGATTCTAATGTATAGAAATATACCACGACCATGGATCCTATGGGATAGGATCCATGCATCGACTCATTCCTGATGGATTTTCGTTGTCATCTTCTTTTTTGGGGCCACAAACTTGGAGGATCGGGCCCCATGACAAACGTAGTGCCTGCAACCATGGTGATGTTAGTAAGTCCCCAATTTCTGGGGGTTGCGGGACCCCCTTCCACATAACCATTTTTGTTGGCTAAAACATTGGG
The DNA here is from genome assembly GCA_000507305.1 of Breviolum minutum Mf 1.05b.01. NCBI lineage: Eukaryota > Dinophyceae > Suessiales > Symbiodiniaceae > Breviolum > Breviolum minutum. Next base: position 250,002 of record DF239233.1, read on the forward strand.
GTGGCCCGAACTACCTACGATACGTGGTGAAACTCGCCAGCGTTTCCGAAAACTCAGCCAGCCAGAGTTTCCTAAAAGGGGACCTCCAGTCCCCCAAAGGTGTGGGATTAAGACCATAAATCCTAGGGAAGGGTCTGGATGCTTAGGGTTTAGATATAATCAATGAGGTCTCATCTTCTTGTTTGTTCCAGTATGGCCTATACCCTATACCCCCTTCCTTTTAATGAAAGAAGGATCAACTGGTAGATTTGTAATCAGTGAATTCTATACCAGGATTATGTGTACATATGTCCAAACCATGGTTAGAAGCAAAACTATTCAACCAAAAAATATGCAGATGAGTCCTTTTCCAAGGGCCCATTTTCAGGGTTCCAGCCAAGCAACGAGACCCTTGTGAGGATGATGGTTGTGGTAACTCTCCATCCTTCAAAAAACGTGTGAACACCGAGGGTAGATTTGGGGTTGGCTACTACCTGTTGTTGTAGCTTTTCTAAGGCCAAAAATGGTGAACAAAAACATGTAGGTCATTTTTCTTTGAAAAAAACATGTGAATTGTCTTGAGTAATCAAACTTGGAAATTGCAAATTTGCGCTTTTAATGGTACTGGACATGACACATGCTTTTCTGCCATGTAATTGCCATAGAGATCCATCGAGTATAGCAATCGCCTTGACAGAGGAAGCAATCTACAATCTATCTTTTCATATCTTGAGCACTTGGAAATTAGGGCACATGGGGAAATCGCTAGGAAAGTATCTCCATAAATTGGCAGATTACAGGTTTCAGTAGATTTCATGTTCCAATTCTGTAGGTCAATTAATTTTGGATTCGACAAAGAAAAGTCCCCAAACAGATTCAACATCAGCGAAAATACAAACATCAATAAATATCACCTAACTATTGATGGAAGAAATCCAGAAACCAAACAGTTGAGGTTGGTAGTTTACCAATTCATTATGTATAAGGTGTTGTACATCCCAGGTGGTTAGCCGAATTTCTTCCCCCCCGGATTTTTGCTTCCTGGAACCAGAAAAAAAATCAGGCATGAAGATCATGAAGAGACTTGCAGCTTATGGGGTGTTGATCATAAATGTTCTTTAGAAACCTAGGAAACCTCGAAAATCAATGACCTATTGCATGGAGCTTGCCATGCATCTGGGATGCTGTCAAAGTTGCATCGTCAGGTTCCAGAGAAAGCTCTTCAGCCGAATCGTTGTCCTCCTCGTTGCCTTGCCTTTCCTTGGACTTTTTCTGCTCCGATGAAGCTATGCCCCGAAGTTGTGAAGTACTTGAAGCCTACCAGAGCCCTACCATGGATCCTTGCTGGTACCTAAATCTTCCATTTTTTCCTACAGTTGCCCCATTTTTTTCCACAGCACTCCTTGAAATTCCACTCTCAAAAAAAGGCTCAGAAAACTCGTCATTTCTGAACAGGGTACCCCGCCCCCCAGAAATAAGGCCTTATTAAGGGCTTATTAAGGGTGTAATCGTTTCCAACTTTCGGTCCAAGATTCGGAGTTCTCAATTTCAGTAACGGAAATGGCATCGTCCACGCACGAAGACACGTCCCTGACCATCTTAAAATGTTGGTCACATACGGAGGCATGAAACAAGTTATTTAGATATGTATATATATATATATATATATTCTGCTATACGTACTATATATATATATATATCTACGTATAAGTTAAGCACAATCTGCAAATAAAACATGCCACAATAGTACTTTACACAGTTTGTTTACAAACCGATGTCCCTTTACACGGCTTCAACTTACTGTAATCTTCCAAGGGTGGATTTCTGGTGTGACAAAATCATGTTTTTACTATGGCGTTGCCACTGGGAAAAAAAGTGTTAGTTTTTCATTCAGTTTTCACAAAACACGACAACGGAACATTGAATGCAGCATGTTGTCACAGGTCCGACCAAAAATCACAGAGACGTGATGGTTGGCAACTATATTGGTAGGTTAACAACACACACAAGCAACTTAAAATGAATCCAAAATCCAACGAGTAGGATTGATGGTCTCAGGGCCCCATCTGGAGATTATAGGATTGTAGGGCCTTTTCCCTTTCTTAGGACACGCAAAGGGATCCTTAGGGTTACTAACACTCCCTACTATTGGATCTTCAGAGCCGATTTGGTTAGTTTCAGGGAAGGCCTTCAAAGTTTCGGATGGCCCAATGGACCCCAAAAACCCGTGGAAAAATAACAAGTTCTTTATAAATCCCTAGAAATATCCAAGGCTAAAAAAAAACACAACCCCCTAAAAATGAGGCTTGAAACGGTGGGAATTCCCATAGTAATTACTTGCTCTATAGGTTGGTAAGGTTGAACCGTTTGGCCCATCCATGCCCATCTATACCCACCTCTGTAGATCGGCGGCTTCCTGGGATGTCAGGGCAGAAGGGTGCTGGTTGGAAAAATGCTAAGTCGAATTGGATGGATGGATGGCTGGAATGTTTTCTCCCTCAGGTCCCCATGGGAAAAAAACAAAAAACATATACTTGGATTTGCTTTCAGGTGCTTGGAAAAGAACAGTTCCAAAACATATGTTCCCTGAAATTGTTTTTTGCTTATTTTGTTTGTCATGGTGACAAATCCCATGGTACAAATCACCTTAAGCAAACAAAAGTCATAAGATCTTACGGAAACTGACATGACATGGCCTCTGAACATGGGCCCTTTGCCCCAAAAGTAAATGTCAACTTTAAACCATTGACTTTTTGCAGGGGCGATTTGCTTAGTTTCAGGGAGGGTAGATGTTAAACACAATGTGTTCTCAAATTTTGGAAGATGTGAGAATATGAGATGTTATAAGATGTTCACATATGTCATCAGGGGTTGCCATGTGTTACAAATTGAAAGATGTTCCAAACAAGATGTTCTAAGTGATAATGAAGGTCATGTTTCAAAGATGTTTCTAAACCACGAAGTTATAGATAAGGCTTTTTGAGGCAATACGGTGATGAAACCTGAAGCTAGCCACTAACATTCATCACCATAGGTGATTCGTGGGAGATTGTAGATACTCGAATTTGCCAGTAACCATTCAACACCCATAGGATATATATTTACCTAGATTTAGTTGATGCTTATGGTATAAATGTATCGGTAAATATACCAGTCCCATGGATCCGTCATGGGACAGGAAATTTTGCAAAAAACCGAATGTGAACGTGGCAGGAGTTCTAGGTTACACCAGCAGCCGAGTTCGGTTCGGTGTCGAGTTGGTGGTTGAAACAGGTTGAGCCAACCCAAGGGACCCAAGGGTTTCAAGATACAAAAAAAGTTACAAAAACAACACACACACACACACACACACACACATTTGGCAGCACCTACAAGATGGGGCCCCCTAACTACTATAAGTAGATTTATCCCTAGTTATACCCATTTACAACCATGGTTAAATAGGGTTTGCTGGGGTTACAACTACGACCTTATAACTAGGGGGCCCCTTCTTGTAGGCTTTGACATATTGCCGTCTTTTTACCAGAACCAGAGATCCGTTGGTGGGATATATTGGTAACTTATCATGTAGCTGGAATGACAAAGCAATCAAAACATATGAATTGACTGATTGTTGTGGGACATGATGGGCAATAGACTCGAGAAATCTGAAGAGTAAAAAATACATCGCTCAATGTTAACAATATCTTTGAGATAGAGATTCTAGGGTAGCTACAGGGAATCCGAGCATTTGCAAATGGTGGGATGTCAAACGGTCCTATCAATATCTAATGGGTACTGTATAGTATCACTCCCTGAAACTAATAATTCGCCCCCTGCAGATAGGCTATCGCAAAAAGGAAACGATCGTCTTCCAACCATCCATTTTCAGATTCAAATTGTCAGTTTCAGGGAGTGTACTGTATAACTTGGGTGTGGCCCCCTTCCAGTCTGCCACCATCAGGATCATTACATCTTTAGGACACAAATCCCAAGCAAAAAAACAAATCATTTTCCGCTGAAACTATATGCCGAACTGGGGTGGTAGCACCCAATCTATATCTCCTTCATTAGAAAAAAATAAAACAACCTGGTTGGTTGGGTTCCAAAAAGGGGGTTTCACTACCCAGTGATGACAATGGATTACAGGCAGGATCCCTATTGATATAACTAACCTGAGGTTGACCGGTATGATGCTGCAGCAAACCTTGCCAAAGCTCCAACAAAAAACACAGATCCAACCGGAAGGACTCCAAGAATGGGAGGGTAGCACTTTTCATGGGAAGCTCCCCACATAGAACCCCTATATTTCGTGGGTATTTATGGGTGTTTTTCATCCCCAAGAATCCCTAGAGAACACAATAAGTTACCATGGGTACATTGTTAGGGGTACCCCCAAGTGTTCCTTGAAACACAAGGTAGCACTTTGTGTAAGGGTTGTTGGAGGACTCAGAAGACAAGCCTTTGTCATTTAGTAAATGGATCTGTTCGGGTGTTCTTGCTGTTGGGAGGGAAAACAAAACAAACAGAGCCCTTTTGCGTAATCACTTCAAATCTTCATGTCATTTCGATTCTAGGCTGGAAATTGCTGGCAACTTGGGTCCACCGCCCGGTCTGCGACCTATCCCAAATCCTAAACCGCATAAGGCAAAGTTCTTCTGCGTTGTTCACGTGTACGGCAGCACGAGAGCTGGAAGAAGATCCTTGGATGGGTGGAGCCATGGAAGCTCCATGATGGATTGATCCGTGGTCCCTGTTGATGCTACAGGTGATGCTAGCAATCACCAGTTTAGCCAACAAAAATTCGGCAGAGTCCAGAGAACCGAAAAAGACCCCGAAACTAATTGCCACGGTGTGCTTACAGTAGATTATGCATATTTATATCATCATGAGAATCCAAGGGTGCACCCAAAATGCCACTCCTGCCAGGAAATCAGGCCTTAATCAGGCTTTATTAAGGTAATACCTAATGAGGCTTTAGTTCTTGGTGGTTTTGGCATTGGGGCGGTACCGTTAGATTCCCATTATAGAGCATACTTTAGCAGCCCAAATATTCCTTATGTTTGAAGGCTGCTTCAAAAAAAGGGTCATGATTTCAAAGTTGAACCATCCCTAAGAATCCATGTATGTCCTAAGAAAGGGATTACCCCTACATTCCTATTCTAAGGATGGGATTGGCACCCTCAATCCAATTCTCTGGAGGGGTCTGGATCCTTAGGGCATGCCCAAAGGTTCACTAAGATGGCAGCAGCTATCCAATTGTTGCGAAAGGAAATGCCCACCCCCCACAATGCATCTACCTTCCGGCTGCATTGTTCCATTGCTATCCGGAAGAGTACCAACAGGTAGATGAAATGCACCCTACATAGTTCACTCAAAACATCTCCAATGGTTATCTATATAATTATGATTATTGACTAAATCCAGGCTTACAAATATCTTACAAGCAAAATCAAGCAACAAAAACTCTGACGGATTGCAGATGTTCCTTTTCCAAGGGCTCATGTTCATCAACTTGGCAGTCCAAGCAACGAGACCCTTGTGAGCATGATGGCTGTGGCAGATCTTCGTCCTCCACATGAACCAAGGGTTGAGTGAGTAGAAGAAGGGAGGAATAAGCGGTTACTTTGGCCCTGGTAAACACAAAAAGGTGAAAGCCAAATGTATATACCTGGAAAACAAGTTGCTGTTAATGTCCATCAACTTTACCCCTAAAACCAGCAATCCAGTTGCCTAAAACAAGGGTACTTTGCTATGTTGTCTAGGTAGGTCGAATTTCTTAAAAAGAAAAAACAGCTATACGTGGATTTTCTTAAGGACAACCAAAACTGGAAAAAAAAACGCAACATGTGCACGTTTTTTGGCATATGACGCGCCATGTTTTTGTGGCGAGCTGCAAACTTTTCATGCCATTGGGGAGAAAGGGGATTCTTCGAGTAAAGTATTTGAAACCTCAAACAGTCATCTGTCGTGTAGCCATGAATCATAGGATGATCATTGAAACATTTCATGTCTGAGAATACAGTAGGAGCTCTGGCACACTCCACCATCACATGAGCCACAAAAAAAAGCCCTCCTACTTTACATTGTACTGGTTGGTTACTACGGATCCTTATAATGGGTCATTATAATCCCTATAAAATTGGATCGTAGAATCCCCAACAGAAACTCCAAATGAACATCAAGCTGAGCCAACAGCCGCGGTCCACCAACATTTCATCAGGCCACGGGCCTCTACAGAAAGTTGTTCAGCCAAATCGGTTCCCACTTCCTCGCTGGATTGTCGACCTTCCTTGGATTTTGTAAATCTGATCCGATTTCAGGAACCAAAACGTTGACCATGAAGAAACCCCAAAACGGCAAGAAACTAACAGGTTTGAGCCCCAAACAATCCATGTATGGAATATTTATCTACATTTACCATAAGTTACAGGTGAATATACCATGCATGGATGGTATGGGAGCTGCACCTGAAAATTGGTGCTTGGAAGATGAAATTCCTTTTGGGGCCCGGCCTATTTTCAGGACTTTTTCTGTTAGTTTGAGGGAGGGTAGCTGCGAACCTACAAACCCCTCCAATGAAATGGAGCAGTGTAACAAAAAGGTACCCGAACATCCTTATTTCATAGAAGGATGGGGGTACCTTCAACAGCAGGGTTGGCATTTTCAGGCATTTCTACACCTGGAAAAAATATAAACACATGGAACTATCAATTCTAAGTTCATTTTGGACCATAAAAGACAACATGACCAGCACCTTCAAAAGGGTGCCAAATGGTTTCGTTACAGGGTGTCAATTCATCATCCCTTAGGGCCTAGGGTTTAATTGGCACGCCGACTGGAACGTCCTGGTATCATCCCCTTGGATTTTTGGATGGAAAAAAATCAAACACTCCCTGAAACTATCTAACAGCTCGCACCTAAAAATGATGGGTTTCCAATAGGAATCTCCTTTTCCATAGTTTCAGGGAGGGTAAACCTTGCTAAAAACCTTGCCGGACTTTGGATATTCCGCTTCCCACCCCCAAGTTGGGGGGGAAAACTCCAAGAAAAACCCTTGGAAAGGTTGCTTTTTTGGAAGTTCCGTAGTACTGGATTACAATGGTCCCTACCAAATAGGATAGGATGATCTCCTCTACCTGGATTTGTGACTGTGTAGTGCTTGGAAAAAGTTTCAAACATATTCTCCAAAATGGTGATCTAATGCTGATTTACCATGGTAGAATCCGTAACAATCACCTTAAACAAATCCAAGAAAAGCATCAGAAGGCAGCGGGAGAAAAAAACTCGCCCTGCATAGAAAGAAAAACCTTGCTAGAGAAATAACTCAATGGGCGTCCCGGGTTCTATAGGCATCACATGCTAAACCCGAACCCCCTCGTAAATTCCCTCTGTCAAATTGACGCACCCAAGGCAATATACCCTATCAACCAGTGTATGACTACCAACCATCGACAGTGCCTATCAACCAATTCCAGTTGGGCAACTAATTAGTTTCCAACTCACATTAAGATCATATTGTTGACCAAATCTCCTTAACAACCAATTCAGAGGTCCAGCTAAGGTAGGGTGAAGTTGCTTTCGTAAAAAAAAAAACATATATATATATATATACCTGGAACCCCCAACAACCATTTCTAAATGGTTGTTTCAATTGGATGATTCCAAATCTTTATATAGGAAATGGTTGTTTCACACCAAACATCCATTTATAAATGGTTGTTTGGGGTTCCTGGTATATATATATGATATACTAGCACATGAATCAACAGCAAATTTGAAAGTGAAAAACATTGAAAAAACAAATGCAGCTCGAAAAAAAAAAAACACAAACAGGTTTGTTTTTCAGCATTTGCCGGGTCCCATGGATTTGAATCACAATCCGATCCAAGATTCGTGGTTCTCAACTTCAATGACAGAAACAGCATCGTCCAAGTCCCTGACATCATGGAAATGTTGGGTTAGAAGGGGCGTTTGTTGATGTGAGCCCACGAACAAAAAAACGTATGACTTCATTATACTGGTTCTTTAAATAGGGATCCTTGAAATGGTTTATAATCCCCATATAACTGGGAAGTAAAAAAAAAACTATATAATACCCAAACAATTAACATAGAATCAAACATTTCAAGTTTGGAAGGATCATGATCCTTTTGAAAGGGGTGATTCATTGAAAGTTCCATTCTCTAGCTAGTTGTTCGTTTTGAATAGTTCTTAAGTTATCACCTGGTCCAATGGTGGGAAAACATTGCGCTGTCTGTTTCTGTTGATATTCGCAAAGAAATACTACAAGGATTTTACGTATGTACGGAAAGCTTTTGTCTGCGAAAAAGAGCCACCCTTCTCCAAATGGTGGTTGATCAACTAGAAAGGAATCAATCACCAATACACTGCCTCCCATGATCATGTAAGCCAATAGTAGCGGGTTTTGTGAAATATGTTTTCATTCATTTTCAATCACAGTGACTCTCACCCACCGTTTTTGTGGCCCTTGTTATTGTCACCTGGACTTGGGGCTGATCATTGGGTCCAACTCGACCTCAGTCGGAGCTGGGTTTGGACCTTTTCATCTGAAACAGGAGTGGACCTTGGTGGCTGATGGTAGTGATCGCAACTAGTTGGTAAGTTGAGTGATTTCACCCCATTTATTTAGGAAACAATTTTGAGAAACTAACTTACCAGGGGATAGTTATGATTCTAACTTACCATGTGCCCTTCATTGATCTTCACAAAATGGTACTGTTTGTTTCAAATGTATCCTGTGTTTCTTTGATTCAAAATATTTGCATGTAGTACCGACCGATCCCATGTACAGTAATCCTTAAAATTTCAGGGTCTGAAACGGACTTCACCCAAACTCTTCGTCACGCTTGTTTTTAGGGCCTTTTTTTCCAGTCGCTCAAAAAGCAGCTGTATAGAAACACACCCTAATTTGGGCACATAATCTAGTTGGTGGTTTCAACCCCTTTCAAAAATATGAGTCAAATTGGAAATCTTCCCCAATTTTAGGGGTGAAAATTCCAAAAATGTTTGAAACCACCACCCAGTAATATATTTTCTGAAAAAACCCTCCATAAAGATCGGAGTTTTTTGTTGGATCCTTACGTGAAAACACAACTCCGAGTATGCGAGGCTGATGTAAAGGACATAGAAACCCTGCTGTTTCTTGTTCGAAGCACGAGTTGTACTGAAATATAGATTACGGGGGTTTGTTTATCCATTGAGTTTTCCCAATCTCTTGGATTAAAAAAAACAGCAAGTTGTGTTTGCATGTTGTCCTGGCATATAGAAATGTTCAAGGATGTTCAAAGCATCCTCCGGAGGATTCAGAGACCAGTAGATGTTCAATGCTGCTGAGACACCGCTTGCTTGGGTGGATGTTCTTCAACCACTTCAACCATCTTGACCTCAAACACAAGTGTTCTGCCCACAGCAACCTCCAATCATTACTTCTGTATCCACATTTACCACACTTGGTGTTCCCAGCATCGGCAAAAAGGCCATGGGGATGGCACAAATGACACTCCTAGTAACCGCCCCACCTAGACCACTAACTAGCCATCATTTAGTTCTCCTGAATTTGTGGAATGTCCACACTAGCCAGCGATACAAACAATCTATATCATAATTCCTGACACATCCAAAGACGGTCTTTGGGACATTGTTAAGGGGGGATTCAGTCAGGATTCATCAAATAAAGTGCTGCGCAGTCACTACTTGTTCCTGGGGATGTTCTTCAGCCACTTCAACCACATGTGCCTCAAACGCAAGTGCTTTGTCCAAAGCAACATGTGGTCTCTCCATCTGCAAATTGGCCATGGACAAGTAAATTGAAAGCACAACAACGATAAAAGAACAAACTTCTGATAGTACAGTTTTACAGAAATGATGAAATGCATAGAGGACAAATTATGTACATCGGGTGTCCAGGTTCCGCAATGTCCACAACAGCCACCTGTGTATACTATCATATCATTATTTGAGACATATCTTTAGGTCATTTTTCAGGAGATTCAGTCAGGATTCATCAAATAAAGTGCTGCGCAGTCACTACTTGTTCCTGGGGATGTTCTTCAGCCAC
>DF239234.1:0-218568 GCA_000507305.1 Breviolum minutum Mf 1.05b.01
AATCTTTACATAGAAAATGGTTGTTTCACCAAACATCCATTTATAAATGGTTGTTTGGGTTCCAGGGAGATACCATTCACACTCAAGCAAATGATCATCCAAAAATATAAGCTGAATGATGAGCTGTGAAAAACAAACACTCAAATCAACCTTTGAGGTGAAGACAACAAGTGATGTCACACCACTAAAACTCCTTCGTTTTTTTCCTCCCAACACCTGGCCATGCCTGTTAGCCACTGCTAACTATCTACAAGGTACCATTAACCGTTTGGTGTTTCTCCTTAAAACTTCTTCTTGAAAGTAACAGTCTGAAGAGTCTATCAACTGGAATTTTCTCCAGAAATTTCAAAGAATGACTGGGCTTCAAGGCGGGTCCCTACTAGTTAACGGAGTCATAACCCTTATAAATGGCCGAAAATACCTGAGTAACTGAGGTTTTAAACCCTACTTATTATAGGGGCCCCTTGTCACTCCATGTCACAATGTATAACGGTTTTTTTTGGGCCCACCGACCGTTGGTGAGTGTCCAAAATTCTTCATCAAAAACGCCATTTGGCTCAGACATGTGGCACCGTGTCCACGCAGATTCAGTCGTGACCCACCGCGCGTGGCCGCCGATCCACGACCACGACCATGAGTTGTGTTCAATCTGGGCGGGCTCGATGGGCCCGCGCTGCACAAATTGCGAAGAATGCCTTTACTCGTTTAGATCCAGAAACACATGCGGTGGGAAGTTTTCCTATGTATCTTTGAGTCGATTTCTTTTCCTGGCAATTCTGCGAGCTGGTGAGCTTTTTTGCGGTGGTGAAGTGAAAACGTGACCCTTTAAATGGTTAATCGTGACCTCCAACTGGTGGATAAAAAGCTCACTTTGAATCACCTGGTACTAAATTTTTGTGCTAAATTAGTAGGTGAATAGAAAGCCGTTAAAAATGGATCCGTGGGTATGGGATGACTGGAAATGGGTAAACATTCTCATACCATCCATGTATGGTATATTTACCTACATTTGGTTGTTTTTTATTGTAAATGTAGGTAAATATAGCTAAGAGACCCCAATCCCGCGTACCTTCTTGTAGAGGAATGTTCTCACGAGGACAAGTTTCAAAACTAAATAGAACTAAATATACTTAGATAATGGTAAAAATACATATACTAATTATACTTGGTGGCTTTACCTATTTATACTTGGTGGCTCATGGTAGTTAGTAACTAAAGCTTGGTTATAACCAAAACTAACCTCATTACACTTACTAACTATATGTTATCTCTATTCATGGACTTTGTCTCAAATTCATTACACTGTCATGTCAACTCACCTTTTGCCAGCCCTCTTTTCCTGCAGAAAACACCATGGAATTTGTGGTTATGTAGCACCTATATTTGACCAAAAAGGGGTACGTACCAGAGGGGTCTCTTACCTAAATATACCATACATGGATGGTATGGGATTGTTTATATCGTTTTTTTCTGGTGGATGTTGTTTTTTTTCCGGAAAAATGAGGTGATTTTATTGCCAGGACCCGGGCACGAAAAAGCTTTCCCATAGGATTCCCATGGGAGCCGCCAGTTAAGGGGAATATACTGTTTGGTAATCTAACATAGCAATGGAATTTCCCCATGTTTCATAGGAAATACATCTTCAAAGGGTCCATTTTCCATTGCTATGTTTGTTTACCGGAGGGTAGTTTATTTTTTCCAAGCACCTTGGAACAAATAAAAGAAAGGTTAAAACCAATGGTTAATGAGGACGGAGTTGTTTCCTTTTTTGGTTAGAGTCGCCAACATCTCTGCATTTTCGTTTTTGAGAGATGTGTTTTTTTTTCAAACCGCCTTTTAAAACCGCCAAAGGTATGTGGTACCTATGGAGAGTTTTATGAAGATGACAAGCGCAAAATCACATCGAGAACTGAAGGATGAAGGTATTTTGATCGAATTCAAGGAGACCTTAGGTCATGCCATGTGTCTTGGATTTGTTCAGTTTGGTGATTTTTTACGGATTCGAAACCCAAAGGTAAAATCACCACTTTTGACCACCACCATGTGGGATAATATTGTTTGGTTCACTTGTTCCTTCCGCATTGTAGTGAGTCGCTGATCTGAGGTTTGTGTCTCATCAATGGGCAGGCTTTGATCATCCAGATCCACAATTTCAACAACTTTCTGTCCTTCAACAAGTGCTGCGTCAGCTTTTGACGACAGATATGCCTATCAATACCAACATCATGACTAGAGTGGTGTTGGGTTATAACCAATGCATCCTTCCACAAGAGTGGCGAGAAAAACCTCTGCTGATTTGGTATGACTATTTTTCCATCCCTCAGTTGGAAGTGCGCAACCCGAGTGTGACTGCAACAGATCTGCAGAATGCTGTGGATAGCATTCCTACTTACGTTAAGCACCTCGGCAGGAAGAAAAATCCAAACTCTAAAGCGCCCAGAAAGGAGAGGATTTCAGGGCCATAAAAAACTCAGGTTGTTCTGGATGTTGTTGTGAAATTCTGATACATGGATTGCCATTTTGTGATCCAGATAATACTATTACTATAGTACTATAGAACCTAACTGACCTCTATTTTTTGTGGGGGGTTACCTTCCATTTGATGTGCCCAATGATCCCAAAAAAAGGGGGCCCCAGTTGGGTTTTTTTCAAACTTGCTTTGCCCAAAAAAAAACGCACTCAGCATTGCCCATGATTCTTTTTGGGATGCAGTGTCCAAACCTCCCCGCAGTCAAGGGGCTTGTGGTTGATTAATCAGTTGTTTGGATTGTGGGGGTTACATTCCCATAGGATCCATGTATGTTTGATTTACCTACATGAATTGTTGTTTTTTATGGTGCATGTAGGTAAATATACCTTACATGGATCCTTAGGAATTTAAAATAATCTACCTTGATGTAGCAAGTATACACCTTTGAATTCCAGATGCGAATCTAGATAGATGAACATCATCCTGAAATCCCTTAGATGGATTATTGATGACATCTAGCCTTGATGAAAATTTACTTTGGGATTTATAAAGCTTGGTCTCATAAACTGTAATGTCAATCTCGGATAAATGAAAACACCACGCTGTTGAATTTGGGGGAAGATCCCCATTTGGGTATCCATTTATTTTCCATCTGGGAAAACCAAAATCCCAAATTTGAAAAACAGGCATTTTAAATCGTGCTTCATTTTGTAAGGATCCGTTTGTATGTCCTAAGCATCCGGGATTATGTTCCTACAATCCTATGACCTGGTGATGGGATTTGGACCATCAATCCTACTCTACTTGGACGTCCCAGAAAGTTAGTAAATGGTTTGTAAGTGGGATATAACCCGAATATACCACATCTATAAGTAGGTGAAATAACCCACTGATCCTAACCATTTACTAACTTCCAACGGGACATCCAAGTAGGGAGGGAATCTGGATTCTTAGGGACTCTTTCAGAGGTTGCATGTCGGTTCCGCGGAAACAAGCAATATTGAAGGTTTCAGTCTTCGGAAGAAACAATTTTCGATGGGAAATAGCAATTGAAAAACCAGATGGGGGTTAAGCACTAGCCAGGGAAGCGTTGATTTTGAATTTATTTCAACTGATTTTCCTAAGTGAAAGATATCCTCATTTAATCATGTTGTTTTTTTATTTCCGTTGTTTCTTTTCTGGCTAAGCAAGCCCAACTCCAAACAACAAAACTAACAAAGCATCCTCCACAAAAAACCTCAGGATGTCGCGCTTCTTCGTGCTCTTAGCCCCAAGTGTCCAACATGCAGACACTGGGTGGTGGCAACTCAAGTATTTTTTTTATCTTCATCCCGAAAATTGGGGAAATCATCCAATTTGACTAATATGTTTCATCCCGAAAAATGGAGAAATGGAATCCAATTTGAAGAACATTTTCTTTAGATGGGTGGCTCAACCACAAACTAGGACACCTTGCAACTCATGGGAAAGCGAAGTTGGTTGGAACGTGGCTGGTGTCGTTTGGAACGTGTCGCATGTGCCTTCTTAAAACCTGACAGCAAGATCTTAGAGAAGCTCGGTGTTTTTGATTTTTTTTGGGCTGAAGGAAGTTGGTTGGTTTGGGGGGGTTTGTAATGTGGGCCCTACTAGTTATATTATATATATACATACATGTAGGAACCTTACCTTCCAAAGACCATCGAAAAAGTAGGTGTTCACCTAGAGATCCTAAAGACTATCTTTTAAGTAGGGAATTTGAATCATCCAACAGCACCCACTGAATGCACCCCTAAACCTGAGTATCTAATCGCTCGATCGCACCTGGCTGAACAGGGTCCGTTGGGATTCGGTCCCATTTAGATGTTTGATGGATCTTTACACCCCCGAAGTCTAACAGCGAGTTTACCCCTGAAAGCCATGATGGTTTTTTCAGACGATCCTGGATCCTTTTGGGTCCCGGTCATTTTTCAGGGGGCGACCTGTTCAACTTCCGGGGAAGGTAATAGTCTTGGACTTCCAGGTTTTTTTTTCACATACTTTGGGATGTTCCAGATCCTTGAATCTCAAATTTAGCACTTAGCAGACATAGCACGTTTTTTGGGAAGGTCCAAACAAGAAAAACTTGAGACTCAAATGGTTTCGTGAATTGAAGGAAAACAAAAAAAACTTGCAAGAGTCTTGGGATTTGTGATTTTAAAACTGTAAATGAAATTTACCGCTCCCCAACATTCACGTGAGTGAGGAAAAATAGGCCATCATCCTAAAAAGGACGGATTTTTTCCCAACCACTTTTCAGGGCTTTTGGCTGTTGGTTTTAGGGAGTATAGTACCTACCCATTGGATGAATGTATGGTGTATTTGCCGTATCTATTATTTACCCACAGGCATTTTTTGAACTATCAACACAACGACTCTATGTGAGCAATGACAAAACCTTGGTTGTTTGGTTCATAAAGGGGATGATACTGCCCAGCGGTGTGGGGGATTCTACCATGGAGATGAAATTAACACCACTTTTTGTGGAACTTTTTCCGGTCATCCCTCTAAGCAAATCCCAAACTCTTCATAATAATTTTGTTCACCCCAGATGTTTGCGCCTTTCAAATCAGGGTTGCCTTAAGATATAGGCTGCACCACAACACAGCTAGCCACCTAGCCTCACACACGAATTCGTTGATAGGATATCAAGTGCTGTTCCAAAGCATTTGCGTCTCATGCCGGCCTTTTCTGCGTGGATGCTTGGATGATGTTTGTTTTTGTAGATGCTGGGTGGTTTTCACTCCAATCAACTAAGATGAGATCGGATTATACTTTAGATCTTTAGTAAACTAAGATGGCAACAGAAAGTGGACCTTTTGAAGATGTATTTTCCTATTGGAAAAATGGAGGGTTTTCAGTTGCCATGTTAATTAGTTCACCAGAAAGGATGTTTCCTATTTGGAAGATGTATTTGAACCTAGTGAATTGAGGCCAAGTCGTTGCCAGGTTTATCTAAGGTAGAAGCTTGTGGTTTTCACGGGGTGTTCCATACACAACCTCCATTGATCTGGCAGATCCCTCAGGATGAGACCGGCGGGCATGGGATGTTTTACTGTGGAAGAAGATCGCGAAAAAGTCTTGCAGGTCACGAAGGCGGCGGTTGCTGCTGAAAAAAAAACGGCGGATTTTGGTGATTCAAGCCGTGACCTTTTTTGGGAATGGTGAGTTCACGTGACCCTTTTCAAGGGGTAATCGTGACCTCCAAGAAGGGGATGAAAAGGGCACTTTGAATTTTGAATCACCTGGCGGATTTTTTGTTTTCGATTGTCGGTGTTTTTTTTCGTTGTGGAATTTTATTAACGGTGTAGTTTTTTTTGGCGAAAGATTTGTTGTTGTTGTTGTTTTTTTTATTTGGAAAAAAATGGGGGGAATCATGACTTTTCCACATTTGACGCTTGCATATTTATTTTGTCAAATGGGTGGTTGAGCCACCAAACTAGATGGGAGGATTGTTCAAGAGACGTGTTGAAGATCAGAGGAAACCTGCATAACACCAGTGGGGCTGGAATACGATTCCATGCTGACCCCTTTACCGTGATGTCCTTACAATAAGAAAACAAATCGTTACAAATCTGGTGAACAGAGGATAATTGAGTGTGATTTAGGTGTGTGGCATGTGATTTCTTTGAGGGTGGAAATCATACCACCGGTGATGAGTTTTACATAGTTTTAGTGAACAAACAAGCTTGAAAATTGAACAAGTGAAAAGTGGTATGTTAAAACCAGGTACTCTTGGGTTTTTTGGTTTGTTTGTCAGGGTTGCTTGGTTTTTAATCGGATGTTGTGAAAATCTCAGAAAACATTGTGTGAACATTTTTCAGCAGGAAGTCACAAGTCATGGTAGAGTCGAATCTGGAAAAGCAATTGGCATAAGAATCTCAGATGTCACCCACAACATACCCGAAGGAAGATACCCCTGACCCTTCACCGTTGCCGTTTCTGTTTCGGAATGTCTTTGTGGGGGTGAAAGGGAAAGTCCGGGAACCTTCCCAGGGCAAAATCATGGGAAATGTTGTGATATTCAGAAAAGTTATGGATTATTGGTGTAGAAAGGAGAGAAATGGTTGATATCAATACAGATATTGAAGATATTTGATGTCCAACTAACTACATTAAGTAATACATTGAAAACTACCATAATCCAACTAACTACATTAAAACGAATACATTGAAAACTACCATTAAAAAAACATAAAACATTACCAAGGGTTGTATGTGATATGTGGCTGTGGGACCGCAACTCCCCCAACATCATGTTCGTCAGCTTTTCCCGCTCGAGAAAAAACCCAGCTCCATGGGAGCAGTGATCGGTTAACCCTGGTTGTTTGTTTCAGACAACAAGGGTTGCACTCCGGTAAACTAACATAGCTGGCTGGAAAATGGACCCGGATGGAAGATGTATTTCCTATTGAACATGGGGATATGCCAGCCAGCTATGTTAGTTTACCAGACGGTATACGGTTATCCCCCTTGTTTTGTTCTTCAGAGCCTTTCTGTTGGGGGGATTATCACAAGAAAATTACAAGGGCCCCTATAGTCCAGGCCAGTATGATGAAGGAATGTAACTAGTGTTTTTGCAGCAATGAAAAAAATGTGGTTGTTTAGGGTATAGGGAATTATAATGAATTATACTACCAGTGTATGTGGGGATTGTGATAAACCATTAGAAAGATCCGTATGAAACAACCAGTAGAACGGAAAGTAAGAGGGTGGTGGCTCAATTTTTTCAGTCTCTCTCCCCCGGTCCTGTCAGCAGGAAATGTTGCACACAAAGCTTCTTAGCTTGTTGGAGGATGACGATATTCACAACTACAGGCGATGCTTTAAGTTTGTTGTTGCCTTTTTTTTTTGCGCTCACACGTACAGGCATAAGTTTTCTTTTCAGAAGAATGTGTTGGTGATGTTGGTGTTTCTCGCGAAAAAAAAGCCCATGAGCTTGTGCCTCAAGAACGAACTTATCTTTCTTTTAAATCGATGCAGGGAATTTGAAACATGTCCGTGTCGGGGTGTCTCTGTGTTTTTCTCCGAATTTTCAGACATGTTTCGGATGTGAAAAAATGATGGAGACGTCATGATTGCCATCTTCCGGCCTCATGTGACAGGCTTCTTCTGAACATGCAGCACTTGCCGCTAGGACTTGAATTTGTTGTCATAGGCCAGTGTGGCCGATGAAAAACATGGAAATTCCCGGAGGAACGGTTCATGGTTAAAGAGTTCCAACTTTTTTGGGGGGAGGTTTTTTTGGATGGAAATTCACCTTTGTCAAGTCGACTTGGATTTGTGAAAAGTTGGTGATTTTTGTTACGGATTCAAAAAAAAACATGGGATTCATCACCATGGGATGGAAACCACAACTGGATGGTGGTTTCATTGTTTCTTTAATTTTCACCCTTACCTTGGGGGAAGATGCATCCAGTTTGACTCGACTAATATTTTTTCAGATTGGTTGAAGTTGAAACCACCAATTAGACCACCAAATTTGGGGTTCAAAAGGTGGATGGATTTTTTCCGATTTTGTTCCGTTTCCACCTTTAACGAAAAGCAAGTTTAAGAGGAACCAAATTTTTGGACAAAAAAAATGACACTGGGGGAATTTGGACAGGATGTGACCATGCAAAAGGACTCCCCAGGTGTGTTGTTTTTTGAAGGTGGTGGCAACTCAGATGTTTTTTTTTTGAAATGTTCACCCCGAAAATTGGGGAAGATGAACCCATTTTGACTCATATTTTTCAAAATGGGTTGGTTCAACCACCACCTAGGTTGTTTTTGGAAGAACTTGGCACATGTTTTGTTTGCTTCATCTTTTTGTCACAAGAGCAGCAAAGTGATGAAGGTGAAATTGAATCGGGCAGTAGCCAGGAAAGATAGCTATTTTGTTTTTTTATTGGGAATGATTTATATACATTCCATAAAACGAACATAACTTAAATTATAACCCTCAAAAAATGGTGGTTGGGAGACCATCCTTTCCTTTTTGGGCCCTGGCCCTATGTTCAGGTGCGAAAGTGTCAGCTTCAGGGACAGTCTTGAATGGCTTGAGATATCACCATGAACCAACCGGTTGTGTCGGGAGAAACTTTTCCGGAGGGTTTGAACCTTGAAGAAAAGAATAGGGGACTGGTTTCAATTGATTCAATGCACCAAGTCAGAATTTTTGGAGCCACAAACGGCGTAATACATACCTAGAACCCAAATGACCCCTGTTTTGATTGGAAAAGACATTGTTTTGGGGGGGCCTACCTTCAAAAATAGGGGTCATTTGGGTTCTAGGTACAGATTGGGAATGGTGGGTTTCCTATTTTTTGGCTAAAGAACCTCCTTGTCAACGCACAAGTTGGGAGGAGCTTTGCGATTAAATTGGACTGGAGGGAAGTTATCTTTTAAAAAAAGTGGGCCATCCCCAAGAGGACCATATGCCTGGTCAATTCATAGCGATCTCAGCCGAAGTCACCCCAAAATGCGGTTGTGTATTTAAGAGAATCCTACCAAAAAGGGCCCTTAGTTCAGGTTCAGAAATTAGTCAGATTTGCCCAGATATTTGACTTGGGGCATATGTTTCATTTTTTTCAAATGAAAATTTGTTCAACCACCACCTTGCTGTGGCACTGTCTAAGGCATCTGAAGATGAAGACAGAAGGGACTCAGCCAAGTCTTGAACTTGCGGACTTTATGGAGATGAATGCTTTCCAGAGTCTAAAGGTTTCTTGATTTGAAAGCTGTGCAACACAAAATCAAATTCTGGGAGCTGGCAAAACAGCCGCAAAAACACACAGATTTTTGTTTGGGCAAACTGATTTGAATGAGGGAGACATGCACTTATAGGCTACTTGGAGGATCATCCCAGTTAGTAAGTGGTTAGTAAGCCCCATTTATAAGCTATTTAGCCCATTTGGAAGGGGAAAAAACCTTACTTGGAGGACTTACAATCACCATGGTTACTAACCATTTACAAGTCATGGATGATCCTCCAAGTAGGGGGTTATAATCCCAGTTACCCTCCAGGGAACTAACATATCCCCCAAAAATGGCATTTTGAAGATGATGTTCCTTTTCCCAGGGATATGTTAGTTCCCTGGAGGGTACCCACTGATTTGTTGGCCATTGATAGGGGTCCCAGAACTCCATTTGTAATGATCCTAGGTGTCTCACCTTGCAGGACATGATTTTTGGACAGTTTTAATGTGTCTGATTTTTCGGGTGGGAATTTCACGGGCTTCTATGTTCCCTCTATGTTCCCAAAATGTCCCAAAGTCTTTCCTGAAAATGAGTGCTTATTAAGACCTTATTAAGGTCATGGCCAACATCCTTTTTGATTCCTGTTGCCTATTTTTTTAGGGGGGGTGGCATAACGGGACTGATTTCAACTTGATCTGAGAAGATGGACCGAACAACACCAAAGTCCTCAGGAAGTGTTTTGGGGTGAACTTTTGGGACGTCTTCCGCGGACAGGTGTTAGGGCCCCCCGTAAGTTCCTGGATTTGAAATCCTTGACGACCTCTTCGAATGCCACTGCAGGATCAACAATTTGGATGGAGTCCCATTTGTTTCGCAGTACTACGTCACTTGGACTGAAGAAAATTGAGCTGGTCTGACTTGGATTTGTGAAAAATTGGTGGATTTTTTTTTGGATTCGAAACCATGGTAAATCACTATGTGTCATCACCATTTGGGGAATATTTTTGGATGCTTTCCAACCACCTTAAGCAAATCCAAGTGGGAAAATAACTCAGAATTTTGATGATATCACATGCTTTTTCAGATGGGTTTATAATGGTGGAAGTACCCACCCAGGAATCACATAACCGATATTTGTTACACGTTTCACATGAGCAATGAAAAAACACCCTAATGATTTGCTGTCTATAGGGATATAAGGGATTACTATATCCCACAAGGATCTCTAGTAAACAACCATGTACAATTACAATGGAAAGTCTGACGTTTTTTTTTTGGTGGCTCACACGACTCGTCAAGTGCTCCATTTTGCCTGAATCGCCGGTACTTCGGGGATCATCCCAGGACTTGTAAGTGAGTAGTAACCACCCTTTATAAGCCATGAAAAGGCCATTTAGAAGGGGTCCCACAACCCTACTTAGGGGACGTACTAACCGTGGTTATCAAGCACTTACTAATTGGGGTGATCCTCCAAGTAGTCTGAATCCTTCACTGGACCAGTGCCGAAGCTGTTTTTGAATGAAGCCAACTGACGAGGGACAAAATCTTCATAGTCGAAGCAGGATCTTCATAGTTTTTTTTCCTATTTTTTCTATCCATTTGCATCTTATTATGTAAATTTCTAAGTTTATAACTCCCACCTTGGACTTTGCCTTGCTTTGCCTGGGTTGGGATTGGTCCCCAGTTGGTACCTTGCAGGTAATGATGTTCCAGTGGCTCGGTCGCGGATCAGTTTTTTTTCGGGTGGTCCGGGGGAAGAGAAGTTGGAGGTTTCCACCATCAAAACCTTAAGGATCCGGGATTTTGTTCCGACCAATCCTATGGGGATGGGATGGGAAGACCATCAATCCAGGGAGGATGCATGAGGCTGTAGATTGGCAACCTGCAGCAATCTTGAGGCTGCAGGTTGGCAACCTACAACAATAAATGGGCTAGGTTGAAGTTGCTTGAAGCTGCAGGCTGGTCGCCTACAGCAATAACAGTTTAAGTTAAAGTTACTTGAATCTGTAGGTTGGCAACCTGCACTAATAAATGCCTGGGTTGGAGCTGCTTGGGGCTTCAGTTTGGCAGCCTACAGTACTAAGCAACCAGGTTAAAGAAGTAATGGAAAAAGTAGTACTGGTAGCAGTAGCAGTAGCAGTAGCAGTAGCAGTAGCAGTAGCAGTAGCAGTAGCAGTAGTAGTAGTAGTAGTAGTAGTAGTAGTAGCAGTAGCAGTAGCAGTAGCAGTAGTGGTAGTAGTNTCTTTCTTTCTTTCTTTCTTTCTTTCTTTCTTTCTTTCTTTCTTTCTTTCTTTCTTTCTTTCTTTCTTTCTTTCTTTCTTTCTTTCTTTCTTTCTTTCTTTCTCTCTGTTTGTCTGTCTGTCTGTCTGTCTGTCTGCTTGCCTGCCTGCCTGCCTTTCTTTCTAGTGCTCGAACTAGTACTATTGCCAGTACTAACAGTGGTTCTAGCACCAAGTAGCAACAACCCACAATCACAAACCAACTACCAACTACCATCTACCAACCACCGACTACCTGAGGGAAGCCACCAACTCGCATCTGAGGAAGTTGCAGCTGTTGCTCACAGTTGTGCTGGCAGTGGCTGCCATGGAGGGGGAGATGGTTCCAATAAATGTCTCTTTTTTTGCTTGTTGAGATGTTGTTGCTGTGAATACCTTGGTTTCCCCCTTGTTCTTGCTTTTCTGCTTTCTTGCTTCTGGCCAGGACTCACCGCGTTGGCCTTCAGGGGCCCTGGTTCCTGGGTCCTTCACAATCACCTTGTCTCCTTCTTCTCCCGAGCAGGCAGAAACAAAAAGAGTAGTTGGGAATTTTTTGTAGAACCAACACCATCATCACCTTCAACCTTTGGAAAATTTGAACCAGGGTGAGGAAGAAGGAGAGGAGCAGGGGAGAAGGTGAGGGAGGAAGAAGGGGAGAAAGTCAGGTTTCAGAGGATTCAAGTGTGGAGGCCCCTCAAGAGCCAGTGAGTGCCCAAGCAGGGTATGAAGCTGCCCGAGCCTTGAAAATTTCCTTCAAAACTTGACGAGCTCTCACAGCAAAAATGGGCTTCAGCTGTGGACACTGCCTTCAAACAAGTTCAGCTTGACGCACACCCTGACAAGGGAGGGACAGAGGAATCATTCATATTCCTCAGAGAACAATGGAAAATACTCAACAAATGGCTGCAAGAATGCCAGCAAAAGATTGCAGATTTGGTAACCAGATTTCCAGAGTTTGACTTCTGTCATTGTCTAAAGTGCTCTGCTGTCTATTTGAGGAGGAAGAGGTGCGAAGTCTGTATGGGTTTGAACCCAAAGAAGGCACATGCTGGATGTGGATTGGTTGCTGGGTCGTTTAGGGTCAGAAAAAGTTACCCAAACTTTTGGACCTATTACTGCAAGCTCCTGGCACATGGGTACACACATGACAACACTCCGGAAGGAGGAGAAAAAGACCCAGGAGAGGTGCTAGAAGAGAAAGGATGAAGAGGCAGAAGCCCGACATGCGCAGAGAACGCTGGAGAGCATCAATAAGAAAAAACAGATTGCCAGGGAAGTTGAGGCTGAATATGGCATCAAATCCACGAAAAAGAAGACAGCCCTGCTCAAGATCAAGGAGGAACAGGATCAAGGCCAGGAATACTTTGAGGATGAAGGCAGTTTCTACCTCATCAATGCTCATGGGGGCGTCAGCTCTGCAGGGGGGTCTTCTGCAAGTGGTGTGCATGCCCCCACATCTTCAGCCCCACACCCAGCTTCGGCTGCCCCACCAAGGCCAACATCCAGGGCCACCAGAACTGCACCTTCAAGGACTGCGCCTCCAGCTTAAGTATCATTTCAATGGAGCACAGCCCTATGAATTTCTCCTTGCCCGTAAAGATATGATTGTAATTTTTTTTAAATATATATGTATGGTTTTGGTTTCAAACTAGAAATAGAAAATTTTATCTCAATGGAGAAGAGATTAGATGTAATGGGCTTAGGTTTTGGGTTTTTCAGCTTGTGTTTTGTAGGTTGGCGCTGTTAGCTTGTAGGGTTTGGGGTTGGTGGTTTGGGGATGGAAATAGGGGGTAGGAAAAACCTAGTCAAATAGGTAGAGCTTGCCCAACTCCACCACTAAGAAGAATTGGCAGAAAGAGTGGCATGTCATTGTGGCATCACTTCAAGAGCTGGGGGTGCTTGTTTCCCTCATGGGGCTGGTATTTTGCTCCATTTGAATGGAGGGAGGAGAGTGGAGGAGTAAGGCCACTACAACCAAGGGGTGGTCAAGAGGCCTAATGCTTCTACCAATATTATTACTACTACTAGTGTTTCTAGGGCCTGATGAAACTAAGCTGGTTCTACAAGGCCAAGCTTGTGCCCCTACTACCCATGCTACTTTTCAGGGTGCTATTGCACAGGCACTTTACAGAACCCACTACCTTGTTTACATTGTGAAGGCACACTGAAGTACATACTGCCCAGGACAAGCTGTGCAGACAAGGCAATACTCAACATGCAGCACAAATTGCACAGTACACACATTACAGTACATTTCCACAGTACACACAAAAATATTTCCACTAGTACTATTCTTATGGCTACTTCTACTGTCTAGATAAGTATTAGTAGTATTGGTGCTACTTTCATTACTTCCAGTAGTAAAACTGAACCCTGAACCACCACCAAGACTTTTTGGACCCTAACACCACCACACGTACCATAGTGGTAGCAGGGTGTGATCTGTAGACAGGGCAGGCCCCTAAAAAACTTCCTTAGTTTCATCCCCGAACTTTTTGCTGCCCTCTGCCTTGGATCTGAAGACTTGGCTGTGAAGGCTTTCCATTCTTTTTCACCTAGCACTTCTAGCTGAATGGTAAGCTGTAGTTTAAAATTAGCAAGCCCCACCTATTCAGCCATAGCTTCTTTTGGGGATCATTCTACAGTTGGCACGAAGTGCACCAACTGCCCCATAAGGCTTATCCATAGACACTGTGGGGCATTTGGATTTGTTTTGACATCTAAGCTGTACTTTTAGTTGGGTGATTGAACTTAGCATAATTGTAATTATAGGCAAGTCTTCTTCAATAGTTTCTTTCTGGGTTCTTGTGTTGGCAGTCTTTATCTGACCTGAAGTACACCAAGTACCCCATAAGACTTATCCACAGACACTGTGGGGTATCTGGGTTGACCACCTCAAATGTTTCAACATGTAAATATTGGAAAAATCAAAATTTAAAATATAATTTGGTAAGGGATTATATAAATATATTTTTCCAGATGATAAACATTATTGATATTTTTAATTTTCCATTTTTTTGGCATTTATAGAAATATTCAATATTTGTTTATTTGAATATTTGCATTTTTCCACCCACCCATTCAACCATCCATCCATCCATCCATCCATCCATAAATCCATATATCCATCCAAAAAGGGAACCTATTGGTAGTTAAGTGTTTGCACGTCAAACGTTACCTTTTCGAAAAGGAAAGTAGGTGTCTTTGACCTTTTGGGGGTTCATAGGGAAAATGGTGGGGGCCACTTGGGACGAGGGTCCCTAGCTGTTTTAACATGTTTTAACGTCCCCTGCTGAAGCGCTTTGAAAGGGGATATACCCAATAAACACCCACTATAGAAGGTGTATGTGAGGTTGATNATTTTGTACTAATATTTTCAGCTGGGTTGAAACCACCAACTAGTTTGAGTATACTTCCACCACACAAATATAGGAAGATTTTTTTGCCACCTTGATTTTAAGAAGTTTCTTTAATCCGGTGGTTCAACTACCTCGTTGCTCCAAAGAACAATATACAAAGGACTCCTCTTCCAACAAGTTTCTTGAATATGATTGTTGAGACATCACCAAATTCACCAAGCAAAACTCGTAGAACCACACATTTGCAATGAGATCATTGCGAAACATTCCGAATCCGTTTGTATTTTGCAACTTGGAATTCTTCCAGCTATGAAGTTGTTGGTTCTATCTTAAACCATGTGATTCATCATGCAAGGGGAAGTACGGAATCCTGTTTACTTCTTGAACCAAACCTATGGTTGCAGGGGGTGTTTTCACAAGTCATCAAATAGCTGGTTTACCCAGCCCACATGACAGAATTTAATAAGGGATGTTTGCACAGTGTGTTTTTTCCAACCGTTGTGTCACGCCTCAGTAAACCAAGATGGCTAGCTGGAAGATCACCATTTTAATAGGAAACACACCTTCAAATGTTTGTCTTTCCATCAAGTCATAGTTTTCGGTGGTTTACCAACTTTGAAACGGAACATCATTTGAACCACAATTCATAGAAAAGATGGTGGTACCCTTGGGATGGTGGCCCCTTATATAGTGGGTATTCATTGGGTATATCCCGTTTCATAAGGCTCCTTGGAGGGGGTTAAACAGCTAGGGGACCTCCATCCCAAGGGTGAACAACCTTCCAACCCCTCATATTGTTCGAAAAAAGCATCCGGATCCGAAGAAAAAAAATAAAAACGCCACACCTTGAGGTTGTGAGGGAGATGCTGAGATTGAAGGCCAATGTGAATGACAAGGTTCATAGAAGTGAATCTCGGTTCCCGAGATGTTTTTGGGCCCACCAGGTGGGCCCCAGAGAAAAAACAACCAGTTGGTGTTGTAGGGGTGAAAAATAGCTCCGAATTTATAGGTGTTATAAAAAACAGGTGAAACCCATCTATAGAACCATGTTTTTAGGCCGGGGGGTATAACTCCATTGATCAACTAGCAGGGCATTTTGTGGTTGTTTCAAAGGTTTTTTTTCCTATTTTTTCCTCGGTCCTTCTGGAACATGATTCTCAATTGGATTTATGCATATTTTTCAGAGGAAAACCAGCAAATCAGAATGGCGTTCTTTGGTGATTGGAAGGGTTGGTCTTTGATTCACCTATCCGATACCGAGATCCCGTTTTTGTTAATCAAAGGATGCCAACGATCACATCCTCAATAAAAAAACAAACAACATCAACCAACCAACTAACCAACCAACATCAACCAACCAACAAACCAACCAACATCAACCAACCAACCAACATCAACCAACCAACAAACCAACCAACATCAACCAACCAACCAACCAACCAATATCATCCAACCAACCATTTTAGGTCGATATGTTCAAACCTTGTCTTTTATCAACAAAAAATTCTAGCAACACGAAAGCAGAGCTGTGATTTGTTTTGGATACTCAGTGGGCAGATTTGGTACAAAATTTATTTCTGAAACAAAGCAAGGATCAAAACCTTGGTTGGTTGGGTTATATAGAGGATTATACTACCCCTTTACAGAGGGGGGATTACACTCCCTGAAGCTAACATAGCACCTGAAAATGGGCCATCCCAAAAGGAAACTCATCTTCCAACCGCAGTGTTTCAGGTGCTATGTTAGTTTCAGGGAGGGACAGGGAGGGTAAGATAAGCTATGAAATAAGGATTCCCATTTTCCCATATTTCATGGTTCATGCCGCTTGTGGGTTTTATTGACGAATCAATTGGCGAATCATCGCAGTGAAACGGCTGGAATATGAGGAACCTTCTCTTCATTTGGAGAAGGGCATGTCTCTGCTCCTTGGATCTAAAGACTTGCTCGACGGCTGAGAATTTGGGAATTTTTGCACGAATTTGCTTGGAATTCCTAAGCGAGTGAGAGAAAAAAACAGGAAAATTCCAAGGGATTTATGGGTTTAATGGCCAAGCACCTAAATACGATGTTGGAAGTTGAAAGGGTTGTGTTCAGTAAAATGTGAAATGGTTCATCTCAAAGATGTGTTGGTGGTTGGTATTGGCCAACTGTGATTCTACGAGCACACATACATCATCATATACTTTACCCATGACGGATCCATGGGACTGGTATATTTATCTACTTTTGGCGGAGATTTATGGTAAATGTAGTTAAATATACCATACATGGATCCTCTATCTTATTACATCTTTCCTTTCGCAACCACCAATTTACCACAAGGCGTGCCCCCTGCGATCGTTAAGAATGGAGTTATAACCCCTACAAATGGCCAAAAATACATGGGCAACTTGGGCTATATCCCACTTATAGGGGCCCCATAACTCCATTGATAACTGTTTTTTTGGGCCAACCTTGCATGAGTTGATGTTTTTTAGAGCCTTTCAGGCTCCATTTGGCTTCACAATTCCAATGTAATGGGGCCTTGCAGCTATTGATCGATGCCAAAGCTGCGCTAAAGAAGCGAGATGTGAATGGATGTAATGCCTTGCATCGTGCTGGTCTGGGAGATAATGCAGAAGGTGTACGGTGACTTGGAGGAAGTATTTCAAATCTAACTCTGATCTTCCAGTTCCCTATTTGGAACCTTTTGCTCCCAGGCAAGCCAATATATCAGGGAACTAACTAGACCCCTGGGTTCCAAACATATAGGGAACCTGGAAGATGAAGATAGTATACTTTTCAATACATGCTTATTCTCACCTCAAGATCCCTTTGGGAAATGAGATCCATGGCTGGTCAACCTACACCCCCCCAACCATAACTCCCCCCTCAAAAACCTTGGCCTTATTAAGGACAAACAATGATTAATAAGCCCTGGCCTTATTTCTGCTCGGGGGCAGGTACGTTTGGGGGTGGGTCCCGGGGTGGGTAGTTTGACCAGTCATCAATGATCCAATTTGACGTATTTGTTCAAATGAGCAATGAAAAAACCCTGATTGTTGAGGTTATATAGGGGATGGGAAACTACCCAATTATATAGGGATTATAATTTAAACCATGAAATAAGGATCCCGTCATTAACCAACCAGGATTTCATGGAAAGTAGTAAGAGGCTTTGCTTCGTGGCTCAAATGGGATGAAGTCATCCACCGTTACAAAATAGCTCTTGATTTCGATTCATCACGAAGCCTCAAATCATCACGAAGCCGCGAGCTTTGGAGTTGGGTAAACCTTTTTTAAAAGAGGAATACTAAGTGGATTTTATTGGAGAGTACACCCCTGAGTTCACTTGTAGATGACATTGGAGAATTCCCATGTTCAATAGGAAATACGTCTTCAAATGGTGGATGTTCCAAATTTCATGTGAGTTTTCCGGGGGAATAATTGCTATGGAAAAAAAACATATATCCCAGAAAGTTCCAGACATAGCTCCAACTTTCCCAGGAAGATTGACAGCTAAACATCCTTTATTGAAGGACGTTGTTTAACGCAGTCGACTTGGACTTTTACCACTTGGGGAGCTTAAGAGCCCCAGAATCTTCCAAATCACAGGGTAAATAAAGATTTGCACTTGTTTTGGGGTTTTATTTATGGCAAGTTGTCGTCCGACAAAAACTTCCCGTGAATCGAGTATGACCCGAGTCTGTGCTGAGTTATGTACAGGATGCGTGGTGAGAATGTATCCAAAAGTAGTGGTACTAGAACCCAAACAGGTCTGATACCTCCGCCCATTGATGCTAAAAAATGTACATAACATGGTTGTTTTCCCATTGAAAGTCCCATATTGGACGACTAACAGCCTGGATCTGTGGCCAACTAACAGCTGGATCTTCCCGGTCGTTGTTCTTCTGTCGTTGTTGGTTTTGTTTGTCTTTTCCCTTTGAACTGTGTGCTTTTGGAAGATGCGTGTTTGTTGTTTTCGTTGTCTAAAAGTGACTCACCTTATAAGTGCTCGCAGAAAAACGGGGGTGCTACTGTAACACTCAAATCAAAGACCACCCTGGAAATACATCCACTTTGTATTTTTAGATTTATAGAAATATATAGAAATGCTATATAGATACTTTTGGGCAAAATGATAGCGACCAAACCGCCGGTTGGCCCAGATGTTTGTTACTTCATTTCCAACCATCAAACCTTTTTTTTTTTAAAGCTAAGGCTACTTCTAGCCGCGGGGAGCAACCCACATGAACTGGAGCTGATGTCACGTAGCAATGCACTACTTCCAGCCTGTGCATGGGACAACACTCAGAGCATCGAAGCTTTCTTGAGGAGACATATGGGTGTTTCCTTAAATGGTGGTACCCCAAAATGGATGGTTTAGAGTGGAAAACCCAACTAAAATGGGTGATTTGGGGGTACCACCATTTTAGGAAACCTGAAAATCATGGTTTCTAATAGGAATCTCCTCTTCCAGGGGTTCATTTTCAGGTTCCATGTTAGTTTTCCGGGGTGTATCACTTGTGTCAAACCCGAAAAAACAACAAGAGTTACACTCTGGTTTTTTGCTAACCTTGTGTTAAAGGTGATTGTAAATTTTCTAACATGGTACACTCCGGTAATTTAACATAGCAATGGGAAATCCACCATTTGAATATGTATCTCCTATTAAAAATGGTGGTTTTCC
The DNA here is from genome assembly GCA_000507305.1 of Breviolum minutum Mf 1.05b.01. Classification (NCBI taxonomy): domain Eukaryota; class Dinophyceae; order Suessiales; family Symbiodiniaceae; genus Breviolum; species Breviolum minutum. Next base: position 19,450 of record DF239234.1, read on the forward strand.
ATTGCTATGTTAGTTTACCAGAGGGTAAATCACCATGTTTCACCACCATTTGGGATCATATTCTTTACTTTTTCCAACCACCTTAATCAAATCTAAGGCAACAAAGATGGGCCCCGAGCCGATGGTGAAATGAATGGGGTGTTGTTTGGGGCCCCTATAAATAAATGGCCTTGAAAAAGTCTATGGGAAAGTTTCACCCGTTATAAATGGAGTTTTGGGCCTTTATTTCCAGCTGGTTTTTGGGCGTTAGAGCTTGCCAAATTTCCGAAACCTCATGGAAGGTTTCACGATTTGATATTAGGGATCATTAACCCATATCTTCCAGGCAAGCCAGTATATCAGGGAACTAACCAGACCCCTTCGTTCCAAATATATAGGGAACTGGAAGATCAGGGTAAATTGGTTGCCCATCTTGAATTTGATAGGATTATATATTACTGTATGGTAATTTTGCATGATTTTCATTATAATGGTGCATGGTTTGGGTTGGTAATTTGGTAATATGATGACCCTGGATGTATATTCTAGTTTCCTCAGATGATCGTTTTATTTGGACATAGCCACCAGGTAATATGCCAATAATCAGATAATCGGGTCACCATTATCGTGAGTTTGTTTGGGCATTTTAACTTGAGCAGAAACAAATTTATAATACTTGGATTTCCGAGAAAGTTAGTAAATGGTTAGCAAGTGGGTTATAACCCCAATATACCCCATCTATAAGTAGGTTATAACCCACTTACTAACCATTTACTAACTTTCTGGGACATCCAAGTAGATCTAATATAGAGCGGGTGGTTTCACCGACTGTTTGTTTTTTACCCCTACAAGGTGGGCCTCTACGATAGGAACATGTTCATGGGGTGTTCAATACCGAAAAAAATGCATGGGCGGCAAAAATAAAGGGGTAACCTAGGTGGTGGCAACTCAAATGTTTTTTATTTTCACCCCTGAATTTTTGAGGAAATGATAAAAATTGACGAGCATATGTTTCAAATGGGCCCCTAAAATTGGGGAAGATGAACCCGATTTGACGAGCATATTGTTCAAATGGGTTGAAACCACCAAAAATAAAGTGAAAAAACTACTTATATCAATGGAGTTTCCTGGTTCCCTTAATTGGTGGTAGGTAGATGCAGGTAGCATATAATCACCGAATTGGCAATATACAAGTGGTATATAAGTGGTATATACTGCCAATAGGGTGATTATATATCACCTACCACCTATTAAGGGAACCAGAAACAGCTATTGATTTTAGGCCCCGGCCCATTTATAACTGGTTTTGGGGCCTCACCTTGGACTTTGCCTGGATTGGTAGGTCCCAGTGACTGGTCTACCTACTTCCTCTTAGCCTTAAATAAGGCCGTATTAACGGGGAAACCAATGGTTCATGAGCCCTTAAGAAGGTTTGCTATTTCTGGGGAGGGTATGTTAAGGGGGGGGGGTTGGAAGATGATCTTCCCTTTTCAATTGGGTGGATTTTTCCAGGGTGTATATGAGTGTTTCCAAAAATACCGGTACCCCCAAATCATCCATTTTAATAGGGGTTTCCATTATAAACCATCCATTTTGGGGTACCCCTATTTTCGGAAACACCCATATACAAAACACCTATTTTTAACTGCGTGAGAAAAAACAACACGATGCATGCAGGAGTGTGAAAGACATCGACGTATCCTTTGGTCTACATTTTGCATCTTTGGGAGAAGGTGGTCCTGAAGTCATTTCGCTGCTCTTGGTTGCTTGGATTTAGTTGTTACATCAAATCCTCTTCCAAATTTCAGTCCCTTGCTATATGTGGGTAGTACTTCAGCTCCCCTATACTTGTGTTCAAGGTGATGTTTTTCCTGGTAAATCACAATTTTTCACCAGCATATGGGAGAATATTTTTCACTTTTTCCAAGAATCTTATGCACATCTAAGATAGGCTATAGGGGATGAAGTACTACCCTGTTATATTCTGATTATTTCATAAGCCATTAGAAGGGCCCCAATTTACCAACCAGGATTTCATGGCATGTCACGTGTCCAGGTTTTCATCTCATAATAAGTGGATTTTTGAGATCCTGATCTACGATAAGATTCATCACTACCAACCACACCCCCCTGAAATTAACAGCAAAAGCTCTTGCAAGATACACCCTAGAATGTTAACATGTACTGTAACCCCAAAAATTGGAAGTTTGGAACATCATTTTCCTTTTAAATTTGGGGTGCTTTTTTATTTCTCCCCGCGCGCTCCAGGCCGCTGGGGCAGATATCAATGAACGTCTCTTTCCACCTTTGTCCTTGCGTATCAAGTTTGAGGCTTGCGGCAGGATGTCCCGGGACGGAAGTTAGGATCAATGCTTAAGATCAATGGGGTATTTCACCTACTTCTCATTGGGGTATTCCTTGGGGTGAAAAAACCCACTGATCTTAACCTTGTACTATCTTTTACTAATTTCCTGGGACACCGAACGAAATGGATTCATCATTTTCACCATGGTCCGATTTGTTGATTCATAGAGTGTTACATGTACTGTTGTATGGGACTAGTCTACAAGGCGGTCAGATGGACTCAATAGAGATTGCAGCTGAGTTTTTGTTTTTTCCGCTTTTGTTGTGTTTCAAGGTGGTGCTTTGGTCCATGGGATTTCGTTCATGAATCAACGAAACAATTTTGGGGAACATTCGGAACATGTAATTGGACGCCGTTTCCAATCACTTGGATTTGGTTGAGCTGATTCTTTGCGGATTCTATCATGGTAAATCACCATTAAACCACCACTTGCGGAATTCTTTTTTATTTTTACAACCACCGAACAAGCAAATCTATGTTTAAGTTTCGGTGGTGAAAATTTGCACCCCCAAAAACCTGACATGTTTAACGACGGTTTGGAAGATGATCTATCTGGGCTTAGCAGAAAGCCTTCAAGATGAAATCTCCAGCCTTTTGTTTTGAATGTGTTTGTTTTTGGCTTGCTACTAAAGACTGGCAACGCTTTATCCAAGATTTTGGTTTTTATTTCGTTCATCAAATCCCAACACAACCAAAGTCTAGATCAAATTGATGGAAATTTTTGACTCGGAGAGGGCGTTGGGTAATCTGATAGACGACCTCAAAAATTGATCCTGCTGGGAAGTGAGTGAGCCAGGGAAGTCAGTGGTATCTAAAGCCCCAACCATAACAGGGAGCGAATGACCGAGGTTCCTATAACATGGGCCCAAAAACCAGGTAGAAGTAGGATGAAATAACTCCATTTAGAACAGGTAGGGGCCCGCCTTAGAAGGAAAATCTGAGTTGAGATATCTTTTAAGATTTCTTAAAGTCAGATTCTTTGGACATTTTTTTCTTTAGCAACCAGGAGCGTGACAAGGGATTTGGCCACCTGGGTTTAGGCTGCCAGATTTTTTTCAGATACCCCCCCCCCGAAGTTCAACATAGCCCCCTGAAAATGGTGGTTGGAAGACTACTTTCCTCTTGGGAAGGTAACTTTTCAGAGGCGAACTGTCAAACTTCGAGGGAGTATGAAAATTTTAAACTCCTTCAAAACACCGGAAACATTTAGTGGTTGTGGTGCCGTTTTACCACATGTTGGTGTTCAACAACGCTTCGACCCAACAAAAAGATATGCTTGGATGTCCTGTTCGAAGTTAGGATCAATGATTAGTAGATGGTGTATTTCACCTACTTCTAAATGGGGTATTCCTTGGGGTGAAAAAACCCACTGCTCCTAACCTTCTACATCCAAACTTCCAACGGGACATCCAAGTGGTATTTTTCCATCATTTTCTGTCCATCACTTTTGGAGGCCACACTCCGACTCCTACGGATTTTGCAACATCGCTACAGTGACTTGTGGGCTTTTTTCATCGCGTGGTTGATGATGGGGAAATGGGGAATCTTCAGGGTGACCATTGCGCTAAGGGTGGTGGCAACTCAAATATTTTTGGAATTTTCACCCCTAACCTTGGCGAAATGATCCAAAATGATAAGGGGTTGTGAAACATAAAATGGAACTTTTAGATGGTAATTTCAGCGATTGTTTCAATTTCACTCAGAAACTTGGGGAAGATTCCCAATCTGACTAATATGTTTGAGATGGGTTGAACTCACCAACTAGATTGGTTGATCCCCGATCCTGAGATTTAGAATGATTTTAACAAAACGACTTGAATTTGTTTAGTTGGTGATTTTTGTTGACGGATTTGAAACCCATGGTAAATCACCATGAATTTCCCCACCATTTGGGAGATGTTTTTTTCTTCCAGCCGCTAAGATGATCAGCTAGTGGTTTGGGTCGGTGGTTTGGATTCCTGGGATCCCTTATGAAAGAGACTGCTGCTTGGGGATACCCCTAAAATCCCAAACTACCAACCCAAACCACCAATTCACCAGTAGTTGAAATGATCCCAAATGCACCATATAAATCAACCATTCATGTGGTTAGATATAACAGTCCCATGGATCCATGTGGTTAAATATAACAGTTGAAAGATGAGTGATTTTCATTTTTGTTGATTGCTTGTAGTTGAATTTGAACCAACAATTATGGCTGGTTAACCTACCCCCACCGATCACATACTCCCCAGAAATAAGGCCCTTATTAAGGGCTTATTAACCATTGGTTTCCCTTAATAAGGCCGGCTATTAAGCCCTTATTTCTGGGGGGTTGGTATGTTAGGGGGGGTAGGTTGACTCGCCATGAAACATGTTTCGGTTCTTTTAGAGTCCACGAGATTTGTTATTTTGTTCCCGTTCCTAGGACCACTGAATTCGTTCCTTCCCTCAAAAAACTAACATGGAAACCCCAAATCACCATTTCGATTCAAAACTAGATGGCAGTTTCAGCTTTTATCATTTTCAACCCGAATGCTCAGGGGTTTGATCCAATTCGACGAATATCTTTTAAATGGGTTGAATCCACCAACTAGCCACGAGATTTGGGGAATAACTTGTCAACTTAAAGTCGAATTTCGGTGAAAATCTGGGGTCTTTATGGGATTTCGTTCATGAATCAACGCATCAATTTTGGGGAACATCCAGAACATTGGAAACTTAGAGACTGTTTAGAAATCACAGAGGTTTGCTAATATTAGTCCCTTTGAAACTTTGAAAGTTGGGGGGTTTGAGAAAAAGTCACAACTTTTCTTGAGGGACCTTTAAAAAATGATTGTTAAAAATCATCTAGGTGGTGGTTTCAAATATTCTTTATTTTCATCCCTACTTGGGGAAGATTCCCATTTTGACTAATATTTTTCAGCTGGGTTGAAACCACCAACCAGTCATGTTGTGATGTGATGTGGTTTGTAACAGAAAAACTGAGGAAAAAAAAACTCGAAACCTTGAGCCAAGGCTCCAACAAAATTCCACGCACCCTTGGCTGTAACCCCAGAAAAGAATGACAAGGCAGAACCACCACTAATTGCTGCTGGAAGTGGGGTAGTAGATAATTGGTTAAACGGTTAAACCACTACACCCTGGAAAATTAACATGGAACCCAAAAATTGAGGTTTGGAAGATGATGTTCCTTTTCAATTAGATAATTTTTAGGTTCCAGCCGTTAAGGATTCAGGGGTGTACTCTGTTTTTTTCGGGATTACGAACCCAGGGCAAACCTCGGGTAATTGAAGAAATCCAAGGTTATATTGCGTCCAACGTGATTGGTTCCACACCTCTTCTCTGCAGCCTCGTCATGGAAGCTTATGATTCTGCAGCCCTACTCCTTGCGGCTAATGCAGATGTCCATATTCGCAATGCTGGTGGCACCATGGTTTTTGTTGGAGTCGCAACTATAAAAACACTGAGTTATCTATCCCAGAGGATCCATGTCATGGTCCCGTATATTTTCCTAAATATTTGGCTTAAATTTATGGTCAAAGGAGGTAAAAATACCATAGACGCCGTACATGGATCCTATATGGGTATGAAAAAGATGGTTCATTTACTACAGTACCCCTTTACTAATCACGTCTCGACATTATATGGTTGACATTATCGGAAATTTGGCGACTTTTCGCCACTGGAATTCGTCACGGAAATTGAGTGAAAACATGGATGTATCGATTATGAGATCTAGGCAATTTATAGCGACATCAACTACAGGATAAGGCTTGAAGAGGTTTCCAGTCCAGAGCTGTTCGACCCAATCGACGAAACAACAGCGCGCAGCGATGACGCGGCGCAGGGTGCCAGCACGTCCCATATCGTGGAAGGCAAGAATCTCATTGATATGGCGGACGATGAAAGAGCTTTCCTCACAGAAGAATGGGATCAGAATGCCACAATATTCTGCTTCAAAACTGTGCGGCGGCACTCATCCGCAATCTACAAACAACTGATGTCAAAGCTTTTCAATGCCCTGCCAAACTTCTCGAAAGAACGCACTGGCAAAATAATTGTTGTGGCCGCCAAAGTTGCCTGGCACAAGCTCTCTGCGGACGTGGAGTAGTCATACCATAAAATGTCATCAGGGCTGGCCAAGAAAAACTTCATGATGACAAATCATTGATGGCAACATGGGCAGAGTCAGCGATGCCTAAGGTGCTTGATTGTAATGACAGCCATGAGGGCAGGCAAAGGATTGAGAGTATCCTGGGCAATGACGTCCAGACTTTTATGACAGGTGAAACTTATGACGGCATGTTGCTTGTCACTTCCGTGGCTGACTCAATCTACCCGCCACCACTTCAAGGGGCATTTGAGTTTGGAAATTGACATGGTCGGAAGGGTGGAGCGGCAATTTATAGCGACCTCAGCCGAGGTCACCCGAAAAGGTAGTTTACGCAAGACCGTAAGGGAATCCTACCCAAAATGGCAAAAACATTCAGGTTAAGGATTTATGATAAATTGGCCAGATTTGTTTGAGGTGATTTTTCATGGATTCTACCGTGGTGAACCACCATGAAACCACCATTTGGACAATATGATGATAATATGTTTTTCTTGTTCCAAGCGTCTTATGCAAATCTAAGATAAGCAGTTCCTTTGTAGTTTTAACCCCAATATACTGTATTACATTTGGAAGTGGATTATGTTACGACCCGATTTGCCAAGCAATTTGCTCAATTTTTGGAGCATTACTATATAGCATATATAGCACCCTCACCAAAAAAATACCTTCAACGCATGAACTACACAACTGAAAAAAATCTCCAAAATCAAAAAGACAAAAACACTTTGAAGAAGACCAGATGCAAAGTGGCAGTCCAAAAAATACTTATAAGTATAGGGTGAAATAACTCCACTTATAGGGGTCAAAAGAAAAATGTTACCCAATTGTTTGGCGTTTATAGTTATAACTCGTTCTACAACTAATAGGTTTCTTATTCATTTTGTAAATAACGTTGTCAAAAGAAATCCCCAGCCACTTGCTTGGGGAAATGTTTGAAGATTTTCTCCATGGCATATGTTCCATATCAAACCGTTGCAGGAAGTTTCTTCCATTGCAAGATACATCATCCATTTAATTGCCACTTTGCACTGTAAAATCTATCAAACATTGGCCTCAACACCTCCCAAAATTTGTGCATCACAAAATCAAGCACAGCGAACAAAACACCCTTAGATTCCTGAAATCCTTCTCAATAACCAACAATTTGTGTACGGATTTTTCAGGGATGTCCTCATTTGGTTAATCATGTTATTGATCAAATTATGCGATTTTGTGAGACAAAACAAGTTGGAAAACTGTGTCAACTTTGTTTGGATTAAATTTGGAGCGGTGATTCGCCTGGTTGTTGAGGTGTTTCTAAGGGGGTGAAAAAATCTACCCTGTATGAAAGTCATGAAGTCAGGATCCCCGTGATTAGCCAAAAAAAACATATTCCATGGAATGTAACAGGTCTGGGTGGTGGCAGCTCAAATATTTTTTATGTTCATACCTATTTGAGGAAGATTTTCATTTTGACTCATATTTTTCAAATGGGTTGAAACCACCAACTAGAGGTGTTGTGGTTTTTATTTTTGCGTGGTTCATTTGGAAGGGACATATTTTGTATTTAAAACTAGACATATCCCCGTCCAACTGATGCACGACTGGTTCTTTTGAGGTATACAGGGTGGTCATTAAGTAGGAACCCAATCTTGAAGGGATGGAACTTGATGCAAATGTATGGTAACTGTAGTTTCCTGACTGGTCAACCTACCCCCACCGATCACGTACCTCCGCCCAGAAATAAGGCCTTATTTGAGGCCGGGCTTATTAACGGTTGATTTCCCTTTATAAGGCTGGATTAAACCATCATTTCTGGTGGGGTGTGCGTTGGGGGGGATAGGTTGACTATAGCTATGATAATTGATTTGCTGCCCCAAAAACAGGTGTAAGGCTTGAGTTGATGTCATATAATGACCCCTGTGATAGCCTTTATTGTAACAACGAGTCCATCCCACCCGACATTCATGGGGTGTCGTTTTGAAAAATCATCATTTCTTGAACCCATACTACAAATTTAATTAAAAGCCATCTCTGACCTCCCGGCGAGTTCCTAAAAAAAACCCAGCCTTTTAAACAACCACCAAAAAAAACCCAAAAACCACGGATCCCGCGAGTCCCAAAAGAAAAAACGCCCAAGGTAAGTCGCCCTTGGACGTGGCGGAGGCCTTGCAGGCACCGGAGGCCATCCGGTCAGCTCTCCATGGTAATCAGGACAGCTGCTGTCAGTTCGTCTCCGAGCGAAGCGCGGAAAGGCCGGGGTATTTTTTCACCGAAAGGACCCATGTTTGGAGGATCATCCCAGGACTTGTAAGTGGTTAGTAACCTGCATTATTTGTAAGCCATTGAAAGGTGATTTGAAAGGGCAACATTCCTACTTAGGGGACTTATTAACCGCTTATTAACATCTTACTAACTGGGATGATCCTCTAAGTGTGTGCCATGGCCTAAACTTCACAAAAATTGGGGATCAACTCATTCCACATTGAAAGATAAGAAATCCTTAGAATGTGTTTTTCAGCCTCTAGTATTGGGTTGATGAGTTTATTCGCGATCCTATACGAAATCATGGGAGTTTAGATCCAATCGCGTATTCCCTATACCAAGTGGTTAGTACGATTTAGAAAGCACGTGGTTGTGATCACTCCTATTTATAAGTCATGGAAAGGCTATCTGGAAGGGGTCCCACAACCCGATCCTTCGGGGACTTACTAATCATGGTTATTAACCACGTATGCAAGTCCTGGGATAATCCTCCAAGTATACACAAATGTTCATAGAAATTGGGGTTGTAACCCCAAGATGTAACCCCAAACCCAATTTTTGTTGGTTATTCACCTATTAACCGTTAACCACTTACTAAATGGGATGATCCTCCAAGTAGTTGGTGATTGATCAAAACCCTTGTGACATTCCATTATACTGCTTGGTTAATAGCAATCCTTACAAGTCCTGGGAGCCCATCCTACAAGTACAAGGCAAATTACCCCCCAAAAAAACCGCTTTCGGCCAAATCCTCAGGCTTTGGATCTCTATCTGAGTCCGTGAGTCTGGGTGAGTTTGGACCTGATTGCGGATATTTCTCAATCAAAAGAAGCTTGTGAAAAGTACCCAGTGGATCCATGTATGGTACACTGCGGTAAACCAACATAGCAATGGGAAATCCACCATTTGAAGATGTATCTCCTATAAAAAATGGTGATTTCAAGGGCAAAGTGTTTATTTCAGAGAGTGTTAAAACTGCTTAGTTTTGTTTAAACTATCTCAAGGTGCAAGGACTCGAAGGGTGCCCAAGATAACACCCACCAATCCCAGGACGGATCCATGGATGTATGGTATGTGTTTTTTCTACATGAATGGTTGATTTATATGGTAAATTAGTAGGTAAATATCCTTAAGGATCCAGATATATCCTAAGAAACGGATTTCCCCCCTACATTCCTATTCTGGGAATGGGATTGAGACCAGCAATCCTCCTCTAGGGAGTGGTCTGGATTCTTAGGGTATACCAGTCCCATGGATTCTTGGATCAAATTGGGGTAGGAATTTCAACCCCCGGTTTGTTGAAGGAAAGGAACTACTGTTGATGGAAGAAATCCTGCACCAGTTGACAGGTAGGTTATCCCACACTTTTTACAGGGTTTTGTACATCTCAGGTGGTGCAGGATTTCTTCCATCAACAGTATTTCAATAGGAAATGCATCTGAACCAACCATTGATCATCAGGGGAAATTCATGGAAATTTTCCCAGGAGTTGTTTTGAAAGCTAGGTGCCTCCTCACTCAGCCAAAAACCAATCTCAATGGATTTTTCAGGTTATTCATATGGTAAATGTATAGGTAGATATATCAAACATTGAGATGCAACGGTATTTTTTTTGTCACTTTCCTTTTTTGGGGGGTTTATCCGAAACAGTGCTACGCCAGAAAACTGCTTTTCTTTTCGAAACACCCTGTAAAAAATGTGGCCAGCTTGAATCAATCATGTCCCTTTTGGGGGGTAATCCAACCTATATGGTCATTTGTGGTTCCGCCACTGTTTTGGATCAACCAGAGCAACATCAGAACAACCAAAGAGATAGTGAAACCTCACGTAATAAATCAGACGAGCCGAAAAAATGGGCGACGTAGTGAATTTATCATTACATACAAACCCCAAAACTAAGGTGGAACCTACAACTCACCCCTTTGAAAAAGGAAGATCATTTGAACCCAAACCTCCATTTTCGAGTTCAAAATGTTCGGACCTTCGGAAGTGTGTGTGTGTGTGTCATTTACTTATATAGACATAGACTATTTTGGATAAACTATATAAACTGATTTTCACCCCATTGTTGGTTGCAATCAGTCAATCGCTCACCGACAGAAATCCTGCCGGCAGCAACGGCAACGGAGGATTTCCATCACCTCAATGCGGTGTGTTCCCTCCGTTACCTTCAACAATTATCCTTAGAGGTTCGTTCGGATACTTAGGATACGTGGAGGTTGTAACCAGGGTTATTTCCCCTCTATAAGTGGGTTATATGTCCCCCAACTAGGGTTGTAAACCTACATATAACCAGTACTAAGTATCCTGAACCTCCAAGTCCGGCCAAACACTCGTACGGAGCTCTTTTTTTTCTGGCGTTTGGTCAGAGAAAAGATTTCGCGGCACGACGAACTTCGCAAAAACATGGCTTCTTCGGTTTCTTGGCTAAAAAAAATTTTCTGCGATTTGTTTGAAATGCCGATTTTTTTTAAGGGAATTCGAAACGAAACCATGGGTAAAATGACCATTGGTCATGAATTTCACCATCATTTGGGGAGATGATGTTTGGATTCCTGTTTTTTCAGACTCACCGTTTCTCCAAAGCAAATCTGAGCAAGGGGCATCGAGCTGGGGGCAATGGAGGGTGATCGTAGCGTTTGTGGTCGTACGTTGGTTTAATTCACCGATTTACGGGACGCATATTCAACCTACTTGTATAGGGGTTATGTATAATCCATTTACTAAGTACCATGGACATCCCGGTATGGATTGAATCCCCGTGTTTTATGAACATGTACTCTGTTGGTCGACCTCTTCCATAGTTCCATGGACATGGTTCAACCCTTACAACACTCACAATATGAAGCCTGAAAAATGAACCCTTGAGAAAGCTAAGTGGGTGATTTCGAAAATACTAGTACTTCTGTTTTCACCTTAAAACATAATGGAAGATGAACTCATATGTTACTGTCCTATCATAATATCTATGATTAGTATTTCTGAAATGGTTTGCAATTGAAAGCATCAATTAGTAGTTTATAACTTTCTACAACGTCATGTAAATAGAAACTCAATCATTATTTGTTGTGGAATGTGTTTTCCACTATTTCCAGTCATCCAATATCCATGATGGATCCAGAAAAACTGCTCTATATTCACCTAGCTCTTTTGCAACATAAAATCAAGCATTCATGTAGGTAAATATATCACGCATGGATCACAGGAAATCGCCGGCTACTTCGGCCCTAGACTAAGGGATGATCAAGGGACAACGATGGACTTCATAACCTCAAAAAATAAGGTGACATGTAGGAAATATACCATTTGTCCCATGGATCAGCAATGGGATATCATCAAATCCAAGTTGAGCTTCGACCAAGCACCAAGGTTGCTTGGCTGTGAATGCTGTTTTTTCTGGCATATAGGGCAGAACATGCTACCCAATTTTATTAGGGGATTTTAATGAGCCATTGTAACTCTTAGGATCCATGTACGGTAAATGTAGGTAAATATACCGTTCGTCCCATGATCCTATGGGCCGGTGGATCCCGTCATTAACAGGGTTTGACATGGTTCATGTCACGTGGTTTTGATCACTGCTCAGTTGTTTCCAGTCAGCTTTTGAATCCTTTTCTTGGTGGTGGTTTCAAAGATTTGATATTTCCACCCCTACCTGGGGAAATGATCTAATTTGACTAATATTTTTCAAATGGGTTGAAACCTTTTTTCTTCTGCCAGTCAGTTTTTTTTTTTGAGGTTTCATTTGATGCCATTGCTGGCTTGAGCATGGCCTTCCTGTGTTGCGCCTGGCGACATCACCATAGCCTTTGAAGAAAGCAAAAGGGTGAACATCCTGAGAATGAAGCAAATAGAAAGGACATATCATATCATTGCTTTTCAACAATTTCAATACTAGGCGGTTAGAAAATAAGGAATTCAACAACATTGAAATTGCATGAAGTTGGAATACTTGGAGCCTGTTTTATTCATCCATATTTAGATGAATCTATGGCCCCTACGATCGGTATAAATGGAGTAACATAACCCCTTTAAAATGGCCGAAGATACATGGGTTTCACTGGGTTTTTCGCCCCTATAAGTGGAGTGATGGGCCCCTACTTATAACTGTTGTTTGGGCCCACCTTGTATCAATCTCATATTCCAAACACAACCAGGGTCAACATGGTGATTTCGTGATTTCAAATATCGCATGGTAGAAAAAGAAGGATCAAAACTGTAACAACATTCTAAGACTAGATGGTGGCAACTCACATATTTTTTATGTTCACCCCTACTTGGGGAAATAATCTAATTTTTACAAGCATATTTTTCAAAGGGGTGGCTCAACCACCAACATTCAAAGATGTTTTTCCCTTTGGCAGCACCTCGAGCACCTCCCCTCTGGAATCAGCAGGTTTTTTTTTGGAGGTGAAAAGGAAGATCCCGAAACGGGATGTCTCGGAGATGGACCTGTTGTACCCCTAAACAAGCATTATATCAATGGAGTTTCCGAACGGTTCCCTTAATAGGTGGGATCTGTAGCATATAATTACCCAATTGGCAATGTATAAGTGGTATATAAGTGGTATATACTGCCAATTGGGTGATTACATATCACCTACCACCTATTAAGGGAACCAGAAACAGCTATTGATTATATTTAATGGTTCACCAAACATTTTTCAGGTACCTAAAGTAGAGGAATCTTCACCTATGTAGCTGATACGGCTTATGTAAGGGAAAGCCCACCCTCAAAATCGCGATTATTTAATGGTTGTTTCAATTGGATGATGAACCAAGTCGTTTCATAGGAAATGGTTGTTTTTTTGCAAAGTGCTTGTTTGGGGTTCCAGGTTGAAGATGGTTGTTCTGACCTGTTGATATCTACTGAGCCATATGTTTAAGAAGATGAATCCAAGTAAAGTGACCCCCAACATATCCCCAAACGTTGGAGGTCATTTTTTAAGCTTTCCAAAAGGTCATGTGAACTCACCATCCCAAAAGGGTCACGGCGTGAATCATTTGGAATGCTTTTTTTTTGACTCAATGTTGTGTTTTTCTAGTTGGTGGTTTCAGATATTTTCTATTTTCATCCCTACTTGGGGAAATGATCCAATTTGACGAGCATATTTTTCAAATGGGTTGGGTGTGTTCTGAACTTGGAGGTCCGAAAATTTCGCCTCTTCGAACATGAAAATCGGTGAATCTCCAAGTTGCAGGGAGGATCATCCTCTGGAGAAGCGGAAACTTCGAAGCGGAAAAAAACAAGCGCGGTTTGGCTTGCTCGGACGAGAGACCACTGGGATTTATTTCGTTGGGTGACTTTCTTATACAGAATCCAAACCATGGGATAAAGCCACCATTTTTGTCACCAGAAAAATTTGGGGAATGTGTTTTTTGTCCAACCAGCAAACAGAGAAATCTAAGTTGTTAGTTTATGTGTATCTGCTCAGCTTGATATGAAGCCAATACAAAAAAGAGAAGACTCAATCCGCCCCTTTTTTCGCCGGAAAGGCCTATGAACGCCTCCGTGCCGAACGCGAGGAACGTCGACGAGAAGCTGCAGAGAAGGTCCGGTGGCTTTGTGGGTCGGGGTCGAATCCCAGAGGAACAAATGGTGGAAAAGTAAGGAAAATCCCCTGAAATTTCAAGGCAATGTACAAGGTGGGCCCCTACCAGTTGTAAATGGAGTGACATAACCTCTATAAATGGCCTTATAAATGGGTAACTGGAGTTATAACCCTACTTATGGTAGTTATAACCCCATTTATAACTGATAGGGGCCCACCCTGTACCCTCCTTGAAACTAACAGCAAAAGCACCTAAAAATGGATGGTTGGAAGACTTTCCCGGTTTCCTTTTGGGGTAAAAGGCCTATTTTCAGGTGCGAACTGTTAGTTTCAGGGCAATCTAGGTGGGTAAAATATTATTCCATTTGGTCAGATGTAAGTATGTTATATGAAAAACCACATGAATGGTTGATTTGTATGGTAAATTAGTAGGTAAATGTACCGTTCGTCCCATGAATCCGTCATGGGAATGGAAGATGGATAGAAAGTGGGTAGAAAGTCACCAGTTCTACCTATCAGGGGCCCACAACACTCCAGTTGTAGGGGTGAAATAACCCCTATCCAACCCATTAAATTTTTGGCCAATTATAGGGGCCCCATATGTAACTCCATTTATAACATCCTCGTTTTTTTTGTGCCCACTGGCAGTAGATGTTGATGCTTCAGAAACCTGAGCCTGACAATTCTTGTTGCACCCTCACCCTTGGACGCCAAATTTGGATGTTCATAAAAATTGTTGCTTGGCCGCAAAAAAAAAGGTCCCCTTGCCCAAACTTAGTAAAAAAAAACTGCTAGCTTTTCACCCATATCTTTGGATACGAAAAGCCAGAAGATGATACTAACAAAACATACAAAAGCACCAGTTCCAATCTAGATGGGAAAAAACACTGGAGGAATTGTTTTTGTTCACTAAAAAATGGGGAAACCGCTTGGATAAAAATAAGTGGCATTTTGTGGACAAGATGGTCGAAGCTAAGTTTGCTATGTGTGTATTTGTGTTTTGTTTCGGGGATCCTGCTCCAGCTGTGTTTCCCAACCCAGGCGAAGGCTTTATTCTGCCTCAATGCTGGGTCATGTTTTCAATGAAAGTGATATGAGATACCCTCTCTCAAACTAACAGCTCTCTCAAACTAACATAGCCCGTGAAAAGCACTGGTTGGAAGATGAAATTCCTTTTTGGGGGTTTCAGCCTATTTTTCAGAGGCAAACTCGCTGTCAGTCTCACGGCCATGTTGGAAGGATGCTTCCCATTCCAAGTGTTCTTTTTCCTGGAAATTCATTTGGAAAACTTCTTGAAACGCAACTCGGATTGTTTTTCGTGCATCATTTTCGCGCATGTTTTTTGTTGATCCTCTTTTCTTTCGACGAGATGAATATCACCATGGAGAGTCGTTGGGGATTAGATTGTCACTTGGCTGCCCAATCATCAAACATTTTGCAGTTTGATACATTACCCTGAATTGCATATCCCATGACGGATCCATGGGACAATTGTGTCTATTTACCTTGCATGAAAACCATATATAAATCAACCATTCATGTGGTAGAAATAGACCATACATCCATGGATTTTTTTGGGTATCACCATTTTTTTCGGGAAAGAGTTTTTTGTTGGCCAACCATCCAGAAAGGTCGTCGCAAATCTCAGGATTCCCCACCACCTTGCTCACTGTGAACAATATCGCCCGAATTTCGGGATCCTAACATGTTTTTTTTTTTGGAGATTTTGAGATGATATACCTTGGAAGATTAACATGGAACCCTGAAAATCAGCTGGTTGAAAAGGACTGTCATCTTTCAAACCTTCATTTTTAGGTTCCATGTTAATCTTTCAGGGCTGTATGTTAAAATGATAAAAAACTACAGAATCATTCAGTCAAGAAATTCACCTCTCCAAAAAAGCAGGGAAGGTCTCTTTTCAATTCAGTTTGTGTGTTTGCCGTGTTTTTTTTGTTGAAAAATTTCAACAACTCCAACTTCCGGCCGCGTGGTTTTTTGGTGGCAAAACAAAAACTTCGCTGCACATAGACGACAGGGTTTGTAGGGTTTCCCACCCAACCATTTCCCATATGAAGGGATGTAACTAACCACCCAACAAAACCCTGTGGAGACCCTATGCGCGCAGCGAAGTAAAACATCAAGTCAAACAGTCACATCAGCGTCAAAGTCACGGTCACAGGAGGCTGCACATCGAAAGGAGATAGAACAGCACGCAGGTGTGAGAGTTGGGATCCTCAAATTGGGGGGTTTCCAAGGGGTCGAGAGGTCGATGGAGTCGATGGGGTTGGGTCCTGTTGGTTGGGAGAGCCCTCCCAGGAAGTGGGGAGGGAAGGGCGGATCCATCGGGAACCTTAAGGCCTTTTCCTTATAGGTTCCCGGGGTGTACCCTGAGTCGGTAGGAGGTCTAGGTAATGGGGGTTGGTATCATCCCACTTTTTAGCTAATATAGTTAGTAATCCAATGTAATCCACATTTATTTATAAGCCATTTGATCAAAGGTGATTTGGAAGGGGTCCCACGTGGAACCCCTACTTAGAGAGCTCTTGATCAGCATGGACCATGGAAGTTTCAACCACTTACAAGTCCTGAGATGATCCTCCTTTGTTTCTGTGATGCTGCAAGGTGGGCCCCGAGCCGATCGTTATAAATGGAGAAACATGGGACCCCTACAAAATTTAAATGGCTTTATGCATGGGTCACTGGGTTTTTTGTTCAACCCTATAAGTGGAGTTATGCGCCCCTACTTATAACTGGTTTTTGGGGCCCACCTTGTCTGAAGATGTCGATTTTGATCAATATGTTTGCCGTAGGCTCCATGGCACTGGAATATTTACGCAGATTTACGATGGATTTGAGCCATTCATGTAGGTAAAGATTCCAGTCCCATGGAGCATCTGGGTTTTTGAAGTGGCTTGAAGCTACTAGCTTTGGAGAAAGTCAGACTTCTTCTGAACATCGCAGCTGGATTTTTTTGTTCCACCAACTTTTGATTTTCATGGTTTTTGTGTTTGTGAAAGGTAAAATGAGTAGTGATTTTTCACTTTTCTCGGGGGGCTATTTTTGGTTGGGAATCCTATCAAGGATTGGCTAGCAACTCAACTGCAGGTTTACAACAAGCAATGCTGGGATCTGAATCAGTACTAGCTGGTGGTTTCAAATATTCTTTATTTTCACCCCTACTTGGGGAAATGATCCAATTTGACTAATGTTTTTCAGATGGCTTGAAACCACCAATCAGATTTGATAGCACACCGAAAAAGGGTAAGTGATTCAGTGTAGGTTTATTTGCTTTCTTATTTTAAAAATATCGTGAAACTCACTCAATTGTTGGGTATCATCTTGAGGCTTCACTGGGAACTCCGAACAGATAAGGTTGACCACGTGGCATCTACGTGAGTTTCGGCCATTTTCCCCCCACGGCCCAAGGCGTCAGCCATGCAACGTCTCAGTGATGATACGGAATCGAAAGCCTGTGCCGAGCGTTTGGCCAAGGAGTTGTGCGTGCGGGTGATGCAAAGATATAGAGGGATCTTTACATCCCTAAAAACTACATTAACATGACAATGGAAAATCCACCGTTTGAAGATGCATTGCCTATTGAACATGGGAATTTCCAATGTCATGTTAGTTTTCGGGGGGGGAGATTACAGTACCGGAGTGCTCATTTTGGGTCTGGCGTTTCAGAGTGTTCAATAAACGCAGGGATTCATTAAATCCCATAGGATCCATGTATAGTATTGATGTCTTGTATGGTATATATACCTGAGCAAAGAAAAAACCCTGGTTGGTTAGGTTATATAGGGGATGGGAAACTACCCAATTATATGGGGATAATAATAAGCGATTATAAGGATCCCTATTAAACCAACCAGGATTTCATGGAAAGTAAGGTCTGTTTTTTTTCCTGGTTCACCTACATTTACCAATATATATTCATCAACGATTTCATGTGGCTTTTGGCCATGATCCATACATTCTCATGGATCCCTCGTGGGGTCATGGGAGGGAAAACCATATCTTTTGGGGGAGGGAATCAAACTTTGTATCCAGGTCGTTTTTCAGGGGAAAAGGCCCCTGAAACTTGGAGTCTGAATGAATTTTTGCGGGTTGGTGAAAAAAGTTGGAGGAATAATATTTCCCTATTATTATTATTTCCATATTATTCGTCTTTGGTCATCAACCCAACAGTAAGGGTTTATATACCCATTATAGGTGGTTGGTGGCAACTCAAAGATTTTTTCAAATTTTCACCCCGAAACTTGGGGAAGATGAACCCAATTTGACGAGCATATTTTTTCGAGTGGGTTGGTTCAACCACCAACTAGTCATACAATGACCCCCTTGCTTTTGGCAAATGTGGGTAGGTTGGTTGATGTCATGCAAACCTTTGTTTCTTTTGTGAGAGGTGTTTTTGTTTTTGTGATTTTACTTGATTTACTTGATTTGTTTGTTTCAGAGGAAATTCCACGTTTGATCTGAAATTGTAAGGTGTTGGATGTCAATTTTTTTGAACACCGATTAATTTGGGGGGTTATCCTTTGAAATGATTTGGGATTTTTCGGGGACTGCTTGCAGGGTTACCTGAAGTTAAGGGAATCCTTATACCCCCAAGTCCAGATTTTTTACCGGGCGGGATTTGGCTTTACTTCCAGGTAACTAACATATCCCACCTGGCGACGAGGAAAATCATCTTGAAAGCGCCCGTTATGTCTTCATTGATTTGATTCCTTACGCTTCAAGTTATACAAACAACAAGCCACATATGTTTTAGAACTGATATAGATGGTGTATTCAAAGTGAACTTTTGATCTCCTAGTTGGAGGTCACGTAACTAACCATTTCAAGGATCACGTGAACTCACCATCCCAAAAAGGTCACAATCGCTCGCAGTGTTGGCCAGGTAGATGGTGTTTTTTCATTGGGGGGTGTGAACTCACAACCCGCTGATCTTCAACAAAAAACTAGCAGCTTTGAGGGAGTCTTAGTTGATGGGGAGGATACCATAGTTTACCCAGATCTGCAACCTGAAAATTCAGCCAAGTTTCATTTATAACTCTAGGTGGTGGTTTCAAAGACTTTTTATGTTTTGCCCCGAAAATTGGGGAAGATGAATCAACGAGTTTTATTTTCGAAAATGGGTGGAGACTTTTACCGAAAATGGTGGCAACAACTCCAAACCACCCAGGAGCGCGCTGCTGAACAGCACGAGCAGGTGAGAACTGCCGGGGATTGGCGTTTGGGAATCATCGAACGACCTACCCTCCAGTAAAGGTCCTAAGATTCATAGAAAAAATGCTGATGGGAAAACGGGCCCCTTGCTGTGTAACGAGGTACCCCTTTAAAAGGGGGATATGGGCCCCAAATAAATATATGCACAAAATATAGGGTGTGTATGTTAGGGGTTGATTGTTGAAGGTAGGTAATTCCCCCTTTGGAATTTGTTCGGCCTTCTCCAAGGTGATGGCCCCAAGGGACATCCTTGATGTGTTTCATGGGACCCCTGTAAGGCCAGGCCTTGTCAAGGGTGTTGTCCATCTTAATTGAAGCAATGAAAAAAAAACGGATCGTTTAGAATATATAGGGGATGGGAAACTACCCAGGTATATGGGGAGTATTTCATAAACCATTGTAAGGATCCCCTTTTAAAACAACCATTGGTGCATGGAAAGTAAGGCTGGGTTTTCTTCGTGGCTCACATGGCTGGCTGGAAAATCTGCCTTTTTCAAAAGGAAATACATCTTCAAATGGTGGAATTTCCATTGCAATTTGTTAGTTTACTGGAGGATAATTCCTAAGCGACTGATTTCTTCCATTCCTTTTTTGAATAGGACATACATGAGAAATACCACCAGCAAAACACCAAATTTTCTTCACATGTATGGTGACATGTTCCAGGGAGTAATCTGACTTTATTTCAACGATTGCCACCCACAACATAAGCTGTTCAAACCTATGGGCCTTCAGTATTCATCGAAAAAGAGATGTTGGCTTTCCCTCCTAGCATTTACTTTCTGATTTTTTTACATAGATGCCAAAAAAAGTGACGCCGGCTATTCATTTGCATCTGGGTTGATACCTTTTAGTAATAATGTCTATGTAGCAACAGGTGGTAATTAGGTAGCATAGTAACTGGGTGCTGGTTTTTATAGATTGTTTATGTTCAACCCTACTTGGGGAAATGATCCAATTTCACTAATGGATTGAAACCACCACCTATAGGTAATGGTTCATGACACAACCTGTTGGCAGCTTTACACCTTTCCAAATCAGGTGTAAATGTCCAAAAGCCATTGTTTGCAGGTGATCCCTACCACCTGTATGAGCCTACACTCTGGTAAACTAACCTAGCAATGGAAAATGAGCCCTTTGAAGATGTATTTCCTATTGAAAATGGGGATATTCCAGCCAGCTATGTTAGGAACTACCAGAGGGTACTCAAATTATTGAGCACTTGATATGAGCTTGTTGTGTTTTTCCTATACGGCTGTACTACGCCATGCCATTCCCCACAGGCCAATCGGAAAAAGCTTGAAGATATGAAGAGCCAGACGCAGGACGAATCCGGCGCGGGAATGTCGGGTCGATGCTGCTACCCTCCCTGAAACTAATAGCTTCCTCCCTGCAAATAGGCCATCCCACAAGGAAGCTTACTTGGCCAATGTCTAAACTTTAAACTTTTTGGGATTACATATTTAGTAGGGAAAATAAAGCTCAAACTTTTATTTCAGGGTTCCACTCGCTAAGTGAGGAAATGCCATGTTCCAACCATTGTTTTTGAGGGGTGAACTGTTAGTTTTCGGGAGTGTAGCTTTTCCAACTGGACTAAAAATAATCAATAAGCCACTTTTGTTTAACAAATGTGGTTTTTGTATGTTTTTGTTCGGTTGTTTCCCAAAAGATTGGCAATCAAAAAAAAGTTGTTTAAACATCTATCCCAATGGAACATTTCCACTGTTGTTCCAACGGGAGGGGAAATTCCAATCCTTTTGCAACTGAGCCGACCATAAAAGAAAAATCATTGGCTGTATAATATAAAAGTGTTGTATGTTACATGTTATATTATAAGTTATATCCATATTCACATGAAATTATATTTGATTGCATAATGATGATACAGGAGACGAAGGACTACCACCTAATTATACGGGATTCTTTCTTATAAGCCAAGATCCCGTGGTTAAGCAACGAGAATTATAATGCATTGGTGGAAGGTGATTTTTGATTTTCTACCATGGCAAAGGTTAAATATGATTAAATCATCAGTTGGGGAAAAAGTTTGGACCTTGTTCAACTTGTTCCAATCATTTCGTCTCATTCATCCAACCCATTCATCCAACCCATAATAAGCCAGAATGAAATTCACTGATTTTTTTCATGCAATCATCCACCAACAAGCCAAATCGAAGGTTGTTCCAGTGAAATGAATGATGTCAACTCTGCCGATTTGGGACGAAAAAGATCAAAAAAAACTGGGAACATCGTTGCATCCAAGGAAAACCAACGAATCAACCGGTGCGTGGTTGATCAGAACTGGGGTTATACATCCGCAAAATTTCAACCAAAGGAACCCCACCGGTATCGGT
Organism: Breviolum minutum Mf 1.05b.01; assembly: GCA_000507305.1. Classification (NCBI taxonomy): domain Eukaryota; class Dinophyceae; order Suessiales; family Symbiodiniaceae; genus Breviolum; species Breviolum minutum. Next base: position 41,269 of record DF239234.1, read on the forward strand.
TTTTTACATCCTCTACAAGGGTGGACTGATTGCAATTGCGGTTCCTCCCCCGAAGTTTAACAACTCGCCCGAAAGAAAAATGCAGGATTGGAAGAGTCGCTGTTAAACTTCGGGGTTATAAGTTAAAGGGATGTTAGGCACGACAAATGGTTTCTAAAAAAGTGAGAGTTAGTGAGTGTGCGGTTGATACCACAAAAATGATGTTGTTGATGGGTTCAGTGTGGGCAACTACCAAAAAAAACCCTAGGATGTATCCCAAACCCGTCATAAAATACATGATTTTCACCAAACCGAGCTAAACCGCTCATCTCTGGATGTTCTCTTCATCCTTAACGGCGGTCCCTTGCATGTCGAGTCCTTCTGTTTGTGTCACCTGCCAGGAGTATCTTTTGAAGCAAATGAAGGAGCATCAGATCATCAGATTGATGGATTTTTTGCGTTTTATGGGTCAGAGTTGGTGTTGTTTCTTTGGAAGTCTGATTGGCAGATTGGGCTTTTGCTGGATGCGTTGTGTGTGCGTCTCAATTTTTTTGAGTCTTAAAAACTAAACTGGGTGGTGGTTTCATGTTTTTTTAATTTTCACGAAAATTGGGGAAGATGAATCCAATTTTTCATGAGCTGCATGGCATATTTCTTCAGATGGGTTGAAAACTAGAAACCACCAACATGGTAAAAATCCAACCATGAAGCAAATCTGGTGGTTTTCAACAACGTGTCTTCAGCTTGGATCCTATAAGCTAAGTAATGGTATCAAATTTTCTCCACAACTGGGGGGCATGGAAAAAAGCCACCCAACTAGGAAATATCACCGAAAGATGTTTGTGGTTCTGAAACCCGAAGAAATAAAACAAGTTATAGTTTTGGGTGGTGGCAACGCAAATATTTTCTTATGTTCATTCCTGCCTGGGGAGATGATCCAAGTTGACTCATATTTTTCAAAGGGGTTGGTTCAACCACCAACCTAGATAAGATGATACACCGTGATACACCCAATATAACAAACTTATCCACAGAGGCCTTTCCAGCAATTATAACGACCTGTTCACCGCCGCTTGGGAAAACCCCAAAAGGTAGTAAGGTGAGGGAATCCTACCTACCCAGTTTATTTTCAGAGGTTTGATTCGCTGCAATGCTATTCTTCATAGCATCTATGTATATATGATGTATTATTTAACTGTTAATTTACCATAGAAAATCAACGAGGTATGTAGGTAAATATACACTCGTCCCATGGATCCGTCATGGGTACTGTAGTTACGAAATTAAAACAATTAAGGTCATCCTTCTAGTCAACTTTTTGCACTAACACCCAACAGCACTAACACCTGTGGCACCTGTGCTACCTCGGGCACCGGACGAGAAGTTTTGGAATCTTCTTATAGCTGTTGGCTATTTTGGGGGAGTGAAATTTTAGCAACGCAACGCAAAGTTACGCAGCAAATAATTGGCATCCTTGATTCATGTATATAATGTTTTGAAAAAAATCCACCCCCGGCAAAAAATTCATGAACGCTGCCATTTGCCTTGCTTCAGAAGCTATAGATGGTGGTTTCATTTTTTTATATGTTACATATATGTTCAACCCGCAAATTTGGGGGAAATGATTGCCATGTTGTCAACTTCTGACTTGCGCACATTATTCAAATGGGTGGCGAAAAACCACCAACAAAAGCAAACTGTTTCTTTTGTAAATGCAGGAAAAACAAGTGAAGAAAGCAGCTGAAACTGAACAAGCCAGGTGCACAACTCAATTTCACGCTTGGGAAGTTGTCGATTATGACTGACCCCTTGGGAAGTAGGATACCAGGAACTGTTTTTTTGAGGTGGTTTCAGTGTCATTGATTTAGCAGTGCAGTTACTATCTATTTGTTATTCGTTGGTGTTGAAACAAATAGTTTTCCCAGTCCAGGATGGCTACTTGGGACTGTAGGTTGGCAACCTACAGGGCTTTGAAACGGAAATTTGTCCCAGACTAAATGGATCTAAATAGTCAATTCATGTTTTTGTATTCTATAATTGGCATCATTTGGGAGACATCCTTTCCGTGGGGTGCCGGCATTCAGCCTGCCATCTACAGTAGCACCTTATTTGGAAGAAGATTAGAAGCTTAGTGGGACTCTTCCTTTTTTTAGGTGGCAGATCGATCATGTCACGCCATTTCATCAAGTTTATGGTTCTTGTAAAAATGTGGTAGGCAGTATAAAATCACCCAATTGGCAGTAGAAACCGCTTATATACCGGGTATATATTGCCTTCTAGTGACTTAGTGGGTTATATAATCCCTACCACCTATCACCAGAATAATCCTATGATTTCCAATATTCATTCCCCACAGCCCGAGAAACAAAAGACTCTCTGACCTAGAGGATCCATGTACATCCCCAGAAATCTGACATGGATACCAAAACTGGCTATTTTTTACGGAGTCCACCCTTTCCAAACCAACATTTTGGGAACCCGTTTTTTGCCTTCACTGTCCACTGTGAACGAGTCTTTGGGGCCCAACACATACATTATCCTACTGTTGATGGAAGAAATCCTGCGCCAGTTAATAGGTAGTGTACCCCAATATTTACTGTATCCAATATTTACAGGGCTTTAGACATCCCAGGTGGTTGTTTGGGATTTCTTCCTTCAACAGTATGTGTGAACATGTTGAACCATTGGTTTATTCATCCAGACATGGCAGGCAACTGGCGAGGGCACAGGCTGTAGAAGTAAAACACATGGAGGTGGGGGCTGCGATCTCTCATGGCTGGGAGGCATCATTTAAGATGGGTTGAGTATCACAGTATCCCATAGGATCATGGGAATCTGCGGGCACCCTGCCCTCCTTGGAAATAAGGCCCTTTTAGGGGATTATTCAGAGACAATGATGGGCTTCATAACCACGGTAATAAGGTCTTATTATGTGTTGTCCAGTCCATCTTAAATGAGCAATGAAAAAACTGTTTTTAGGGTGTATAGGGGATGAAATGCTACCCAGTCATGTGGGGATTATTTCATAAACCATTATAAGGATCCCGCAATTAAACAACAAGTAGTGCATGGAAAGTAAGGCCGTTCCTTTTCGTGACTCAATTGTCCATCTAAGAGTATCCTCTAGGATCCATGGGACGGTTGTATATTTACTAATTGACCAGGAAAAGATCAACGATTCATGTAGGTACACCTTCCCGTTCGTCCCACGGATCCGTCATGGGGCTTGGCGAATCCATTTTTCGCCCTCTGGGCGAAAAATGTTCTTCAAACTTACCAAGCTAGGTGGTGTGTATTTTTTATGTTCATCCCTACCTGGGGAGATGATCCAATTTGACTAATATTTTTCGATGGGTTGAAACCACCAACCAGCAACGTTGTGTGGATGAGTTGGAGGGTTTTCAACCTAATCACTGGGCACAAATTGCATCGAACGGTCCCCAAAACGCTCGCAAAAGGTCTGTTGAAGGAATGCCCCAAAAATGGTGGGATTGAGTTTTATGGAATCCTCCCAAAAAAAATCACCCTAAAATTGAGAGGTTTAAGAATTAAGAAAAATTGCCCCAGATGAAAGTGAGGTTGGTTCAACACACCTTTGGAACACATAGGCTATGAACTGGAATCTGTTCATGGTTGGCTAGGAAGATTGCCTGGGGTGTGCGATATCCGGTGTGCGTTGTAACTTCCTTTGGAATTAAAGTGAAAATTGATGTGACTTCATCTATATGTTCGTGAGTTCTGAATCGTTGATTATCATTGAATCATCATTGGGTATAAATATGAAGGTAACCATGGAGTGTCATGGATCCATGGAGTCACTCGGGATGTTTCGTTCAACGTGATTCCCATGGTCGGACTGCCTTCAGACCGGCAGTGGAGCACAAGAGCTTGATTTTTACACTCCAATTCCTCTAGAAAATCAGGTGGCTTGACCTTTGTATAAAACAACTTTTTTATACTCCTCCTATTTTTCTTGATTTTTCATTATTGGCAGTATAGGTTGAACATTGGATTCTTGGATGTGTGTTAAATTGGTGATGTTTTACGGCTTCGAAACCCATGGTAAATCATGATTCAACCAGCATGTGGGATAGTATTTTTGGGAACTTTTTCCAACCACCCTCTTCCAAGCAAATCTCACAGGTTAGAAATCAATTTTCCCAATTTTCCCATACCATTCTTGATCCCAACCGTAACGCCTTCACTTCAGCATCAGAAATTGGTTCAGGGTTTTAGAAGCTTTGATGACTTAGTTTTTGAAATTGCAAAACCCTAAGAATCCAGGTATGTCCTAGGAAAGGGATTGAACCTAGAGTCCTATTCTATGGGATTGGAACCCAAAAAATCCTATTGGATCAGGAGGTGCTTGGATTCTTAGGAAAGAATCCAGGTGATGTTTGCATACCATTTGCTACTTTATCCCATAATTTAACGACCGGTTTCGGATACGACCCCTATAATGGTGCAGAATGTCAGCGATCAACGTTTTGTTTTTGTTTCTCTTCGGAAGACTTCACACTCAAGGGTCGGGCAGATGGCGAAAACAGTGGTGCCTCAGGGCGCTTCATTACAGTCATTTGGTGTGGCCCCCTTTTTTCAACAACTGCCCAGACCCAGAACTAATAGATCTATGGCATACAAAAAACCTACATGTTCCATAAAGTGCAAGATTTCATTCATCTTACGGTACTTACGGTGCGCCCAAAAAACCACTTAGAAATGGAGTGACAAGGGGCCCCTAGGGCCAGTAGGGTGAGTACGAACCCCAGTGAAATTCGGCCATTTCTAAGGGCTCCATGTCACTCAATTTATAATGGAGTGTAGGGACCCACCTTGTAATCAATCCCATGTACACACCCCCGAGTTCACTAACATGACGATTGCTGGAAAATCCACCATGAATGAAGATGTATCTGTATTTTCTATTTGAACATGGGTGATTTTTCCAATGTCATGTTAGTGAACTCAGGGGTGTATCCATTGGGATGTAGTGGGAAGCTTTGTAAAGTCATGGAAGTTTCGAATCTTTCAGACTTTGAGACTTTAACGCACCAGGCCGTACGTCCCCCGAACAAACGATGCCATCGAGGCCAAAAAGCAAAAATTGCAAAAAAAACAACTGGGTGGTGGTTTCAAATATTTTTTGTGTTCATCCCCATTTGGGGAAATGATCCAATTTGACTAATATTTTTCAAATGGGTTGAAACCACCAACTAGACAAAGTTGGCGTGTCCAAAATCGAGTGGTCAGGCGAAGGAAAAGGAGCGAGATGCCTTCAAAAAGCAGATGGACTCAGATTTTGTGACATTTCAGGGTTGATTTGTGATGATTTTGTTCCTTTTTGTTGGGTGGGTTTCACATATATGCATCACCCTACAAGGGGGCGGACAAAAGTGAAGGGCTTTTCATCCTGGATATTTTTAAATTTGTGATGTTTATAACGGGGGACATGGACATATACCAAAGCCTTCCCAATGAAAAATCGTTGGTAAAAAAAAACGCGATCCTTATGGCTTATTTTGCTCGTGACGAGCAAATTTTCTAATATAGACTTTCCAGTTTCCATGGCAGCAAATTGGGTGTTGACTCGTTGACCACTAATCCACAGTTGAAGAGGCTACAAGGTGGGCCCCTACTACCTGTAGTTATAAATGGAGTTCTAACCCCTATACATGGCCGAAAATACATGGGTTTTGTAACTAGGGTTATTTCACCCTACCAATCTAAAGGAGTTATATATATTTCACCCCATGTATAACTGGTTTTTGGACCCACCTTGTGGGCGTTCTCATCGCCCCAAAAAAAATCCCCCAAACAATCTATGCTTGCGACTCAGCGGTTGGCAGTGTGAGGGTCCGACCTTCCTATGGGATGGATCCATGGTACCCCTGGAAGTCCAAGGGACCATTTGAAAGAAAATAAGGTTTTTCACCGAAGACTATGTTTTTTTAAAGTAGGGAACTTGAATCATCCAAAATGGGGGGAATATGATTTTAATAAGAACTTTGAGGGATACTGGCATAGTTTGCATGTACCTACATGTTGGTTATTTTTGATAGGTAAATTATGTAGGTAAATATGCATTTGCATGGATCCAACATGAATATCATTTTGGGGGGAATGGAAAAGATTGGCGAAGCAAAGGTTCGCAAATCCACGGAAGGTAATCTACTAGGATGTCCCGGGACGGAAGTTGGAATCAACGGTTAGGATCAATAGGTTATTTTACCTACCTGGAAACCCAAGTGCCCTATTTTTAGGGCAATAGTTGCTGGTTTTAGGGGGGTAAAGTTGGCTTAAAAAATAGGACACTTGGCGTTCCAGGTACTTATAAATGGGATATTCCTTGGGGTGAAATAACCCACTGATCCGATCACCTTTGATCCTAACTTTCTTCAAAATTCCAAGTCGCCTGAAAATCGATTTTCGACCACCCTGAAGTTCAGGTGTGAGGTGATGTATTCGAATCTCTCTTAAAAGGTTGGTGAAAGGTGGATAATGATTGGTTTTTTGAGGATCCATGGGACTGGTATATCTACCTACATGAATGCTTGATTTTTATGGTAAGCGCAGGCAAATATATCATACACGGATCCTATGGGGTTGGCAACGGATTTTTTCCTGACGGTGCTGGTTAGTTCGGTGTTTTTACTCCCGCGCCAAAGGAAGTTGATCGTTGATCATCATTCGGAACTTAAGCGGCAGATCAAGGCGCTTCAAAAATAAACCGAGAACTCCCATCCCATCCATGTGTGCTTTGAGGTTCAGGATACTTAGTAACTGGTTATTTGTAGGTTTATAAACCTAGTTGGGGGACATATAACCCACTTATAGAGGTTATAACCCTGGTTACTATCCACGTATCCTAAGTATCCTGAACCTCTAAGTGGAATATTTTTGGACATTTTTTTACGGTCAAAATCAGTCAAATTCATGTATAAGCAAACATGCCAGTTTCATGGATGCTATGGGTAGTACTAGGGTGATTACAATTTTTGCATGGGGATCCCTATAAACCTTCATTTGCCACTGTTACCGCGTGGCGGGGTAGATCCGATACATCTCAAATGGAGTTGCTTTCACTTCTGAAGATGAGCGTGTTTTTTGTTACTTAGATGCCAAAGTAAATTGGTAGAACATTTGTTGTAGATTAATAAACTAATTGATAAATTACTAGTAAATTGGAAAATCTACGTCAACTAAGATTCGTACAAGGTGGGGCCCCTACTAGTTACAAATGGAGTTCTGACCCCTATAAATGGCCAACAATAAATGGGTCACTGGGGGGTTTAATCCTACTTATAGGAGTTATAACTCCATTAACAGGTGGTTTTTGGCCCACCTGTAGATCAGGGTAATCCAAAAATTGTCTTTGATTTTTTTCATGGGGGAAAGTTGGAGACCTTTGTGATGAATGAATGTGGTTTTATCCTATGGGGCTTTCACAAACATCACCCTAAAAGGGGCCTTAAAATGATGGATGTTATGATATGATGGTGTAATCTAATTTGTTTGCTTTTTTCAGGCACGGCGAAATTTAAAAACATATTAAACACAGGGTGGATGTTTTCAATATTTCACCCTGTTAAAATGAGGGATATGTTTTCGAACTTTGCATTTACACTCCGGTAAACTAACATGGCAATGGAAAAATCCACCATTTGAAGATGTATCTCCTATTAAAAATGGTGGTTTTCCATTGCTATGTTAGTTTACCAGAGGGTAAGGCGTTGGTGAAAAAACTCATCCCTTCAGTAAGGCCAAAACTTTGGTACCATAGGGTCCGACATCCACGGGTTTCGTGACTGGCTCGAGGTGAATCCAAGGCGCCTAATTTATAGGTGGGAAAATCAACTCCCCAGGCATCCCCGGTTACCCCTACCCCCCAGAAATCTAACATAGATACCAAAAATGGCCATATTTAAAAGGAACCACCTTTTCCAAACCATCATTTTGGGTATCCATGTTAGTTTTCGGAGGTGTACATGACAAGGATTCCTTTATAAACTATTGGTTGAGGGTCTGGGGTATGTTCCAGGGGCATCGAAAATTTCTTAGACAAAACTATCAGCAAAAGCACCTGAAAATGGATGGTTGGAATACAATTCTTTATTTTTTGGGGCAAAAGGCCTATTTTTCAGCTGCGAGCTGTTGGTTTCAGGGAGGGTAACTCCATTTATGGGGCTCAAAAAAAACAGTGAAACCGATTTTTGAGGTTTTCCCCATGTCACTCCATTTATAACGAGAAAAAGGGGGCCCCACCTTGTGTTGACGCTGGCATAAAATGGATGACAAGAAATCTTCTGATTGGTTTCTTGGGATCAGTAATGTGCTTCTGTCAAAACCATGAAAAGTCTTCGGTTGATTGGGATAAATAAGGGGATTTTACATCAATCAAATACATTTTTGGGGGGATGTTGCTACAGGAGGAATCAAGTTAAAATCGTTTATTTTCATGGTCCGAAATGGCTGAGTGTTTTTTGGTTTATCCAGGTATTTCCGCGTTGCATCCATGAAACTGGTACAATATACCTACATGAATGATCGATCTTGATGGTAAATGTATACTGTATACCAGTATGCACAGATCTTAACGTTTCGAGGGTTGATGTGCTGCCGATGTACTGCTACTCTCGCGCCTTCGTTTTTGGTCAGGTGCGCGCGAAACAAAAACATCATCAGGACTGCCCAACTGCTACCTGAAGTTTGTTGTCTTTTTATATATGAAAAGACACGTTGCACCAACAAGAGACATAAACTCTGATGTTGGAAAAAGCAACATATTATGCAAGATTCATCATGGCAGCAGGGAATGTTTTTTCTCAAACAAGTCCAAGCGTTGTGATAAACCCTTGTCTTGGAATGATGGTCCGCCACTAAAAGGAGTACCGCAATTCCTCATGGTGATTTTTTACATTTGTTGGAACGAGATGGCTTTACGCACGCGGTACCCACACCCTGTAAAACGAAATAGTTTTTGGTCCACCCCCAAGAAATAAGGCTTGATTACGGGATTAACGGCCATGATCCCTCAATAAGGTCTTATAGTCTTATTAAGATCTTATTTCTTGGCTGCGGGTGACATTGGGAAGGTACCCTACTGCAGTTGTGGGGCCCCGAAAAAATGGCATTGTCAATGGGTAACTGGGTTTTTTTCCACCCCTATAGATGGAGTTTTCACCCTACAAATAGCTGATTTTTAGGCCCACTTTAAGGGATTCCTGGGCGGTGGCAACTCAAACGTGTTCTATTTTCACCCCGAATGTTTGGGGAAATGATCCAATTTGACTAGCATATTTTTCAAATGGGTGGCTCAACCACCAACTACTTAACATAGAACCTGGTTCAATGATGATTCGGAAGATGATGTTCCTTTTCCACGGGAATAATTCTTATAGGTAAACAGTCCTAATCTTCCAAGAGTGTACCTAAAATAACAACCTGAAATAATTCTCATCCATGGGCCCCAAAAACCCTACATTTTTAGAGGTGTTGGATGGTAAACTTACCTGGTTTTTAAGGCGGCCAAAAAACCTGTATTAAACTCATGGGCCTTTGGGGGCTCATGGGATGATATTTCGAAAAATCGCAGGAGGCTATGAGTGATTCGGAGCTCCGACTCAATAAACAGCTCTTGGAGAAGGTCAATGGGGCTCATTTCAGGGTAATTTGTGTACCAGGTGATTCAAAGTGACCTTTTAATCCCCCAGTTGGAGGTCACTTAACCATTTAAAGGGTCATTTAACCATCCCCAAAAAGGTCACAAAGAATTGCCAGGTATATTTTAATTTTATACATTCTGCAGTATATAATATATACTTGCATTATATTTGGGCAGACTACAACACTACAGCAAACAAAGCAACAATCCTGTGATAATGAAACTGACAAACGTGGAGCTAGAATAATCTTTAGTTCTTGATTTATATAGTTTTGTCTGTCGTGCATTGAGAAATTAGCCCCCTTGCCCGAATAAAATGGAGAATCGCCAATTTAGTGAAGTTCGCTGAATCTTGAATGGTGACACGATGAATGAACATAGCCTGCCGTAACTTTCCTGCAACCTCCAGATAGTATCCTTGAAGCTTTGGAAAGATGTACCCTCCCTGAAACCAACATCTCGCCTCTGCGCCTTGAAGACATTTGGATAGGAAGAAATTCTTTGGGGGAACGAAACGAAACGCCAAAGCCTTGCGGCAGGAATCGTCCATGAGGTCCCTAAGAAGTGGGATTTTCAACGTTTTGAGCAAAAAAATTAGCATGACCTCCCTCAAAAACTTACCTAGGTGGTGGCAACTCAAATATTTTTTATGTTCACCCCGGAAATTGGGGAAGATTCCCATGTTTACGAGCATATTTTTCAAAGGGGTTGGTTCAACCACCAACCAGTAACATATTCCCTCAAAATTGATTGTTGGAAGATCAAATTTCCTTTCAGCACGGTCCCTTTTTCAGGGGACAGTTCATTTTCGCAGGGGGTAGCTACCTTTTGGGTGAATCATTGACACACATAGAAAGTTTGTAATACAATGAAACTCAGATGGACCAAGTATACACCTTCTATAGAAAGGTTGTGCCAATTTGCACATCATCAGAAGGTTGTAAGCATCAATTCTACTGATTCCTTATGATCGAAACCCACGAAGACACTTTTTCCACACGTACCACACTTGTGGGCAGGTGTCGTTGGTGGGGCGTCCCAGCGCTTACCTTGCTAAATGAGTTGGACCATGGAAATGCTGAGTCGAAAAAATCACATGCACAAATAGAAAAAAATCTACACCCCCATACACCCCCCCAAAAAAATAACTGGTTGGTGGTTTCAAATATGTTTTATTTTCACCCTTATTTGGGGAAGATTCCCAATTTATTTCAAAGGGGTTGAAACCACCAACTAGATAAGATAGCTGTTGATGTTTTGTAGAAATCCCGGAAAACTCACCAATTGATGGTTGGTAAGTACTTGAAATCCCATGATTTTCCCCGGGTGTGGGGATACATCCAAACGGTGGTTTGTTTGAGATTTCTGAACCATCAACAATAGGACCTGAAAAATGATGCGTGGAAGAGTACTTTCCTTTTTGGGATGGTTCCTATGAAGCCCTTGGTGCTGGATTAGAACGTGGAACGGACAACATGGGAGGGGTTGCTTTAGGGTCAGAAGACATCTACTCAATGATATACAGGAATACATGCAGCCCTAGGTGAAGTTCGATGAAATTCACCTAAATTTCAATTTAGTGTTTTGGGATTTAGAATCTCATTGGATACCCTGTTTGTAATCTGTTTGTAACAGTCACTTTATCACTTTGATATAGAGAAATCTGGCTTGCAATTCTTGGTGGTAGTTTCAAATATTTTTTGTTTTCACCGCTACATGGGGAAATTATCAAATTTGACTATTTTTCAAAGGGGTTGAAACCACCAACTAGAATTCCACTTTCTTTGAATCAATTGAGTAGTGAAAAAAGATGATAGGATAAGCCATAAAATCTGGATCCCGTCATTAACCAACCCGTCTAATGGGATATAAAATCGAGGTTATTTTCACAGGGAAATGTAGGTACCCTTGGGAAAGTACCCGAATTATGTATATTAATGTCTGTAGAAACTACAATATGCATATAGGTCATCTAAGATATCTCAGCTAATATTAGGACAAATGCTTAGGGAACCAAAACCCCTTGGCTACTCTCTCCCCATACCGGATGAACTCAAATCACACTTGTGTGATGCCCCAAGTCGGGCCCCGAGGCCTTGACCGACATCTCAACCAAGACATGTTGATTTCCTGAGCTCCCGGGAAACTTCCCTGGAAGCCAACCCCAACACCAACAACACCTGAACTTCGTCGATTCCTCTGGGAAACCAGGTCGATTATGTTTTGAAGATGGATCCGGTTTTTGAAGAGACCCTGGTTGTTTAGGTGTGATTTTTTTGGGGGGGGATGAAAAGAACTACCCAGTTATGGTGGGGGGGTTATTTGATAAACCATTATAAGGATCCGTCATTAAACAACCAGTATTTCATGGAAAGTAGGGTGTTTTCTTCGTGGCTCATTTGCTACCGAATCTGAAAGTCAGGAGGACGTTCCTCTTTGATGAGTCTTTCAAACAAAAACTTGCAGCTGAACAATGAGTTCTTGAGATTTTTTGGTGGGGTTATGTATTGTATTCGATATTGATTTGAGGTTTCTGGATGATTAGCTTGCTGCAAGTGCTATAGTTCATTGAAGACATCCTGCACCCCCTGTTCTACATGAAACCCGATGAAAAATGGGGAGATCCTGACTGGTGCTCGCTGGATGGAGAAAAGTTGGTTGTTTAGGGTACGTATATATATATATATATATGTAGGGGATTTTACTGCCCAGTTCTATGGGGAGGATCCCTATCAACCAAGCAGTATTTCATGGAAAGTATTCCGCCGGGTTTTTGGACCGTGGCTCAGACGGTGAATTTCTGATGCCTTTTTCGGTGTTCTAACTGGATTCTCATCACCTTTGGATCACCTTCCGGATCAGGTGACGTCTTAACCAAATTTGGTGGGCTGGCAGGATCGGGGAATCTTCCAACAAAATGACCGGAATATGCAGGTCTCTTTGTTGAGGTGGTGTTTTTTAGTGGATTCGATTCACCATAGGATTCATCATCATGTTTCACCACGGACCATTTGGTAGGCATATTTTCCCAACCACCCAACAAGCAAATCTAAATTTTCCCACACTCTTCCTCCATCCCAAACCTTAAACACCTTCACGAAACACAACCGCCATCATGGTTCCCAGCATCCGAAACTAGGTGGTGGCAACTCAAATATTTTCTAATTTTCATCCCTATTTGGGGAAGTTTTCCAGTTTGGCTAATATTTTTCAAATGGGTTGGTTCAACCACCAACTAGGAAATTGATTACTTAGTCTCCATCTTGGATCATGACGAAGTTCAGGAAAAAAGAAAGCAAGGGGCAATACGAGTAGTTCGAGTGGGCTGTAACAAGCAGCTGCCAGCTTCTCCAATGCTAGAAGAAAGAAGCTCCGAGTTGTATTGAAGATGTTCACTGCACTGCTTGCTCCTGATTTTTGATTGCTTCTTCGCACTAAGAGAAGAATGTGATTGTCATCATGTGATTGAAGGAATTGCTCACTCTACTGCTATTTTTACCTAACAACCTACTGATATCGTCAATGATTTGAAGCGATCTGCGATTGGTAGAAGCTGGTTTCACTCAATTGGTTTCACAAAAATTGCCGATATATTTGATGATATTTGCCACACAGCCCGAGTTGTACTGAACATTCCCAACACGTCTTGGGATGGGTAACAGAATATCTAGGTAGAGTTGTTTTCCATCGACCTTGTTACTTTCACACTTGTTTGGGGAAGATTCCTAGTTTTATAGCTACTGACAGTAATATGTTTGAGATGTGTTGAAACCATCATATCATCACCTATCTGTTCTGCTTATACATGAAATCCCACGGCCCTTGTTTCCCATTGTTTCGACGAAGAAAGCACGTGGCACAGCTCCCCAAAAACATCCAAAAACGCTGAGAAAAACACCCACGTTGCTTGCTGGCGGGCTTCTGCGCAGAATATCACGAATGGATGACGACTTCGTCGATGGGTCTAATAAGATGACCAAAAATTGCGATGACTCAACCATGCTCCGACCGGTCCGTTGAGCCTTTGAAAAGGTTGCGTGAACATTGGGCAGTTATCATTGGACTTGTGATCCTACTCCAATCAAAATCAAATCATGCTATTATCTGATCTTAGGTGAACGAAATCACTATGATGGTTTTTAAATATTGTTTTTGGAATGTTTCACCCCAAAGATTGGGGAAAAGATGAAGCCATTTTGACCAAAGAACTTGGGGCGTTACACCGTTAGACACCCCGAGTTCACTAGCATAACTTGATGGAAAAACAACCATGACTGAGCCGATGTATCTCCTATTGAAAATGGGTGATTTTCCAGCAGCTAGTCATGTTCAGNCATCATCATCATCATCATCATCATCATCATCATAATCATCATCATCATCATCATCATCATGTGGTAGGAATATATCATATGTGTTTTATTTGTTATTTAAAGCTCTCATCCCACCCGGTATCACAAACCCGAGGGATCTATATGTTTCTACCGTGGCTTTTCGTGAAACTTGCGGCTTCAAAGTTTCCCAGAGAGAATTCTTCTGGATGTCGGCTTACCGAACCTAATGTCGGGTGAACTCAGACAAAACTCGCAACTTCGACTTCGAAACAGAAACAACTGAGCAATGAGCAAAAGGGCCCCTGGTTCTTTAGTCATGTAGGGGATTGTTGGGATTTTAAAACAACCGTGTAATAAAACTCAAGATTTGCTTCATAACCTTTGTGTTTAATAAGGCCTTATTATGTGTTGTCCATCTTAATTGAGCAATAAAAGAACCAGGTTTTTTAGGGTATATAGGGGATGAAATATTACCCAGTTATGTGGGGATTATTTCATAAACCATTATAATGATCCCTTTTGAACAACCAGTACGGCTGTTTTTTCGTGGCTCAATTGAATTGCCCATGACGGATCCATAAAACTAATATACTTACCTACATATTCCATACAAATCAACCATTCATGAGGTAAATATACCAGTTTCATGGATCCTATGGGTTGGGGGTTTTGTGAGTGTTGACTGACAACTGGTGCTACTGCTGCTTTCACGCATATGTTTTGGCTGCCTTTTATCATCCCTTTCTCTCTTTGGGATGCTATCTTTGAGATGGAACCCGAAAATACATCTCTAACTAGATGGTCGTTTTAAATATTTTTTCTTTTCACCCCTACCTGGGGAAATGATCCAATTTGACTAATATTTTTTCAAATGGGTTGAAACCACCAACCAGCTAATCATGTTCATGTGCACTTGCTGTTCAACAACTTTGTGGGGGGTTGAGACTAGATTCGGCAGGTTCAAAGATGTTCATTGAAAAACACCTAATTTTGGGGAAATGGTCCAGTTTGACGAATATTTTTTTTGATATGGGGTTGCTCAACTGGCTCAACCAACAAGTACCAAAATCATTGGGTCGTAGGACAATTTTCAGGGTTATCCAAAATGACGTGGTACTCCAAATGACCATTTAAAAAATCCGAGATGAAGTGTACCTAACCAAGGCATTACATGGACTTACCCATTAGTACTTTTGCGCTATCACTAGTTTGGACAACTCCCATTTTTGGGAAAAAAAATTGTTCACCCCCAAGAGAACGATGAGGTAGATATTATAGAACCTTGAACATAGCTCCTTGATGGTTCAGACATCCGGGCAACCAGTTAATATGTGGGTTATCCATGGTTATACCAATATTTTGTGAACGGGATTCTGAAGCATCAACACTAGCTCTTTACCGGCGCACCCTCCCACAACAAAAACAGATTACATAGATTTACCGGCGTACCCTCCCCCTACTACTTGTAGATATAAATGAAGAAAAAACTCCTATAGCAAGGACTATAACCCAAGTACCCATTTATAAGGACATTTATAGGAGTTTTAATTCCCTTTGTATTAGTAGGGGCCCACCTGGTACATTTTGCAGGGAACTTTGATTTCTTCAAGCCGTCGACGACTCGTCTTACTCTTGTTTGTCTAAGGTGATATTTTGCTTTCTACCATAGTAAATCCCCACTTTTCACCACCATTTGGGGGAACATACGGAATACGTTTCATTTTTGCCAACAGCCAAACAGTTGCAAATCTCAGGTTATAGGGATTACCAGCCGCAAGCCTTGAAAATATATGGCCCTTCTGTTTGTAAGTACGGCCTTGACTTACGCAAGTTGTTTGGGTCCACGAGCCAACGACGATGGCTGGCCCGGTGCCGAGGTACAGATATCTTGAATATGCCCTTCTTGCAGGGCCCGGGAAACCCAACCGGGTAGTTGCGGTAATCCGAGTCCCGCGTTGCGGTCGACGAAAATACCGCAGTTTCGTTTTTTCGGACGAATCACGGAATTTTTTGTTCGATGATGACTGAAGAGTTGTGGTTGTGGGAATGGATTTGGTGATGATTTGGTCCAGTTGTTATATTGTTATTTTCTCTTGCAATGTATATAGACCAACAAGTCTTTGTCGCAAAAAAGCAGACAACAAATTACTGGGTGGTTTCAAATATTTTTTATGTTCAATGTTCATCCCTACCTTGGGGAAATCATCCAATTTGACGGTCGCATATTTTTCAAATGGGTTGGTGAAAAACCACCGCTGACATAACAGACATCCCAGTCACAGTGAAACTTGCACAAACAAAATTTCAGCTTGGACTGTTCAAACCAAGTTATCAGCCTGTTGTGACACAACATCTCGTGGCTGGTCAACCTACCCCCCCTAACGCACCTCAGAAATAAGGGTTTAATAAGGCCTTATTAAGGGAACCAATGGTTAATAAGCCCTTGATAAGGCCGTATTTCTGGGGGAGGTACGTTAGAGGGGAGTAGGTTGACTAGTCATGAACATCTTGAATTTGTTTAAGGTGTTTTTTTGCGGATTCTACCATGTTAAATCACCATTAGACCACCATTTCTGCATTTTTTACGGATGGTGTTTACGGTTTCTTGGATTTTTGTTTGTAAAGTTGGTTGATTTTTTGCGGATTCGATTCACCATAGGATTCATCACCATGAATTTCACCACCATTTGGTAGGAATATTTTGTGGATGTTTTTCCAACAACCAAACAAACATCCCAGTGTGGATCGCAGGCTCTTTACATATGGCCAAGCAATGCTTCGAACAAACCGAGCGCGACAGGCATGTGAAAATCTCGGGCAAATGGTTGATTGAGCAGTGAAGAAAGGGCACCTAGTTGTTTGGTGTGTATAGGGGATGAACATAGGATCCATGTATGGCATATTCACATATATTTACCTACATTGGGTCAATTTTGGTTATATAAGGGTATTTGATTGTATAAGGGTATTCTACCATGGTAAATCACTATTTTTCACCACCATTTGGGGAATGGTTTAAAAATTTTAAAATATTTCCAACCACCTTGATCCATCAAAAATTGAATGGGACCTTATCCCAACGGACCCCTAAGTAAGTTGCTAGAGCTATTAGTAAGATACTCAGGTTTTTTGGGGGTCAGTTCGGTGGGTCCTGTTGGAGATTTCTTGGACTGAAGCAAATTTAAGTATATGGGATGAACAACTACCCAGTTCCGTTAGGACATTAATCACTCGAAGGATCCCATCATGGACCAACCAGTGTAACAGGCTTTGGATAGAAAAATTACAGTTCTTTCACTCAATTGTCTGGAAGATAGTCAGCAAGCCACTAGTTTTCACAAGATGGGCCGAAAATCAGTTATAAGTTCTGTTAGAACTCCTGTAAGTAGGGTGAAATAATCCCAGTTACCCATTTATTGTCGGCCATTTTTAGAGGCTACCCATGTCACTCCGTTTATTTTCGGATCAGCTCGGGGCCCACCATGCACCCCCCCATGAGCATTCAAAATGCCCTGACGGGGTGAAACTTCACTGGCTTTCATAATGAAGTCATGATGTGTCAATGTGCAGGCCCATCATCATCATCATCATCATCATCATCATCATCATCATCATCATCATCATCATCATCATCATCAACATCAACATCAACATCAACATCAACATCAACATCAACATCAACATCAACATCAACATCATTAATTGGGAGAATATGCTTTATTTTTTCCAATCATCAATAGTGTAGGGGTTTGTGGATTTTAGTGTGGATTGTATGATGCGGACTCTGAACCTGTACTGCGTCTGGTTCTGAAATCCTGCACCGGTGAATATGTCATGTGTACAGCCCGAAAAACTAACATGGCACCCGAAAATAGACCATTGGAAAAGCAGGTTTCTATTGGATACCATCATTTTTAGGGTCCAGTCACTAGTTTTCGGGATCCAGGTATGTCCTAAGAAAGGGATTATATCTACAATCCTATTCTGGGGATGGGATTTAGACAATTAATCCTACTTTAGGGAGGGGTTTGGATTCTTAGGGTATATTAATCTAGTTTACCCCACCTTTACGACAGGTTTGAGGGATACATTCCGTCGGTTGGCGATGGACTGGATTGCTGAGCCTATGAACATGTCTTTCTTCTAGGCACGTAGCTCTAAGTTGAGTATGACAACGTACTGTGCTACTAAGGTAGGCAAAGAGATGGAATTTTGGTGATGTACTACGGGCTTTTGCGAAGACTACGGTGCCCTTTACTTTGCCACGGAACTCTTCTATCTCAGTCGAGATATTAACAATACTTTCAAGATCTGCCAGAAATACGGTTTCTGGTCAGCGATGTGAAAACTTCGCATCAGTGGGAGACATCCTGATGCAGAGATTTAAAGCCACCGAGTCACCCCTGGAAGATGGATGGATGGTGGCCAGGCATCAGGAACTGATCCGTCCTGAGCATGCGTCACTCACCTCACCGCAAGAAAAGTCTTTTGCAGCCAGAGCTGCATTGCAGCAGCATCGTCTTGAGTTGATATAAGTGGGTTGATGGTGGTTGATGTTGGTATCAGTCATAGCCTGGCCTAGCTATCAATCCATTTATTTAGTGCATGATCATCCCCCAATGTCAATTAGATTCCACTGCAAGTGCCTACTGATATCATTGATGTACTATACAACATCTATGGCATGCACCTCACCTGGTGAAACGGTGTCAGCTTCCCAGAAACAAGTCACGAGTCAGAGATGCTGTTTGCAACAGCTGTAGGTTTGCTCGGTTGGATTCTCTTGAGCCTTTGAGGGGCACCTTCAAAGTGGCATGAAGACATGTGAAGTCAGCGCAACAACCGACAACTCTCTTGAAAATGTCCACATTTGACTATTCTCAGCTCAACACCCAGTTGCAGGCCTTCTATGGCACATTTTCAGACCGGGCATCGGTTGAGGCCCTTAGCGGCTTCGGAGCTCTGAGTGCTGCCAACATTGCAGCAACAGCGACTGTTGTGGCTGACCACGCTGCGACGGTCACCACACAAGCAGTGACCCTTGCTGGAACACTGAAGGCAGTTTTGTTGTTCCTGACTGGGTTCATTGGCTACATTGACTCCCAAGGGGCCTTCGATGCAACCGGGCCTGAGTCAGAGGCCACGCTGGGACTTCTGGCCCTACTTGGGCCACTCACAAACCGTGGATTTTGCGCCGGCACGTTGACAGTCCGGCATCTCCCACTACCAATTGTTCCAACGCTATGCGGAGCAGCTTCTCTCTATCACCCTTCCATCCGTCGATACCTTGCGTCGCCTCCTTTCTACTGAAACCTCTTCTTCTTTCATTGCACACGTTCCTCATGCCATCCAACAATTGCTTGGGGGAATCATCAGTAAAAGTCCCAACGTTTGCCACAGGCTTTTTCAAAGTGCTAAGGTCGCAATGGACTGCATTTTTGGTATTGCACTGATTTCTAACATAAATACCCAAAATAGCCATATTTGGAAGGAGCTACATTAAAAACAACACTATTTTCGGGTATCTATGTCGATTAACCACCATGTTTGGTATCTATATTAATTTTCCGGGGTGTATATCTGGTCATATTTCCAGATGATATTCAACATGTACAACAAGTCAGACTGCTATTTGATTGCAAGTTTTTCATCAAATGATAAATCGACCCTTCCTGAAAGAATCAGCGCATTTACACCTGAGCATTTATCACTTGACCCTAGTTGTAAAGTCTATATAGGAAATCAATGGAAATCATACTACCCAGTTTTAAAAGGAATTCTTATCAGCCATATGACCATCCCTACTACCTAACCAGTATAGTGGGATTTCATAAGGGCTTTGATCCTAATCATTATGGTGAAGTCGAGCCGGCATTCTTTCTGCAGGAAAGTGTCGCAAGAAATCAGGAAAGCGTGGAATCCCAGCAAGCCTGAGGGTTTGGTTCTTTCAAATACTGTAATTACACCCCCGAAGACTAACATGGGATCCCAGAAAGTCGATAAAAATTGGTGGTTTGGGTCGATGTTTCTCCAAAATCCAACTCAACGTGGTCCAACTACTTGGAGGATGGGCTCCCAAGACTTGGATAAGTGGTTGCTTGAAGCATGGTGATTGTGAGTCCCCGAAGGATCGGGTTGTTCCCGTTCCAAATGGTCTTGCCATGGCTTGTAAATGGGGGTGCTCCTAACTACTTACAAGTCCTGGGATGATCCTCCAAGTAGCTGGTGGTTTCAAATAATCACATTATATATGTCTTTATCCCCCTTCATGGGGAAATGATTCAGTTGGACGAATCTTGTTCAGATGGGTTGAAAGTTGAAACCACCAACTAGTTCTACTTGGTGCCTGGCGCGTTGAAAATTTGAAAATTTAAGGTTGCACAAGGTCGGCCGTTTTAGCCGATTATTTATAAATGGACTTATAACTCCTATAAGAATAGGGGTTATATAATATATATATATATATAACCCCAGTGAAACCCATTTATTGATTTTCGGCCATTTATAGAGGCACCATAACTGCATTAATAACAGGGTTTTGGGGCCCACCTTTTAAGGATCACCGATGTTCCCAATTTGACGATCATCTTAGTCTCAATGGCATATCTTTCTGAAAATGAGAGATGATCCGTCACCCAAAATGGCCATAATTAGGGTTCGCAAACCTGGACAATTACCGAGTGAATCAAGCCGTGACCTTTTTATCCCCTAGTTGGAGGTCACTTAACGTTTGAAAGGGTCACTTAACCATCCCAAAAAGGTCGCAAAGAATTGCCAGGTAGTCGACCGTCCCTTGAGCGAGAAAGTGGCGCGCCACTTTGCGGAGGACAAGGGCGACTCTGCAAAAAATTCGGAGTGGGAGAGGCAACTCAAGAATTGGGGGGACCAGAGTTTGTCGGCTCTGAGTGGAGAAGAACGTCGCAAAGAAGAACACAGAAGGTCTGTTGGCGAAAAGGCGGCTCGAGATGCTACGACAAAAGCAGTGAATTCTGGTGGGGAATTCACCATCATGCCGATGGTGGGACCCAAATCAGATTTGGCCGTATCAGAGAACGGGTTGATTATTGGAGTCTCACCTGCAGAGATGCTGGACATTGTCGCATCATTGATGACATCTGCCGCCGCATCACCAGAGGATTTGAAGAGCACTATGTCAAGGTTGAGAGCAAGCTCAATTGCATATGGTGTGCGTGCCACAAGCGCATATCAACCGATCCTTCAGGAAGAGATCTCACGACAATTGCCGCTTGCACAGAAATACATGGGCTCAACTCCAATGTCATCAACACCTGCTGGTCGTCCTGCTGGAGGTTTGCCAGAGACTCCAAAGCCACCTCCACCTCCAGCACCAGCGAGAGAAACTGCGCTGAAAGAAGCATATTCGGACGAAGAAATGGCTCGTTGTCTTTTTCAGAATTGCCGACTAAAAGAGATATGAGGGGTGCTCGTCCGTAGTGGTTTGTGGTATGCTTTTGGAAGGGCTTGGGATTTTTCAGGATGCAAGTAAGAAGCTTTGGGGGTATGCATGTCCTGAATTATTCATTGGTGGAGCTACTAGACAGCACACATTTAGGGCGGGAGCCTTAAGAATTTGATACTTATCTGGTCCCTGGAACAACCATTCATAAATGATTGTTCCAATTAGATGATGAACCAAAGCTTTACATAGAAAATTGTTATTTCACCATTTCCATCCATTTTAAATTGGTTGTTTGGGGGTTCCAGGTATTTCATCTTCAATGTCTTTCTGTTCAAAGGTTTTTCTCATCCATTTCTCACAACTTGACCTCGACACACTTGGAAACCCAAGGTCTGACTGAAGATCATTCGAAAGGTTCCAGATTGGAAGGCAATGGCGGCAAACTTGGATGTGTTTTTCGTGGCGATGCGGATTCGGATTCCAAACATCATTTGGGGGTTATTTCCAAAAACTTTGATTTGCTTGTTTTAGATGCTGACAATATCCTGGGACGGAAGTTAGGATTTCATGGTTTGGATCCACGGCTTGCTTCACCTACTTATAAATGGGGTATTCCTTGGGGTTATAACAACCCAGTGATCCGGTCACTTTTGATCCATCCACTTCCTGAAACATCCAAGTTATTACCCACTTTGCAGGCATTTCAGATACCCCCCTGAAAACTAACATATCCCCTGAAAAATGATGGTTGGAAGATGTATTTCCTATTGAAATAGTCCCTTTTTGGGGGACATGTTAATTTTCAGGGGTGTAATTGGATGGTCTTACGGTTGATTGTGGTGAATGTGACAACACTTGACATCAAATCACCACAAAAAAAAAGATCGGGATCGGTCACTTACCGTCGCTGAATGGTTGATGTTTAAACTATTTGGGTGAATTTTTACGGATTGTATGATGGTAAATCACCATTTTTT
Source organism: Breviolum minutum Mf 1.05b.01 (assembly GCA_000507305.1). Lineage (NCBI taxonomy): Eukaryota > Dinophyceae > Suessiales > Symbiodiniaceae > Breviolum > Breviolum minutum. The sequence goes on from DF239234.1 coordinate 63,640, forward strand.
TCAATGCAGTGTCCTGGTTCCCTTAATAGGTGGTAGGTACCATATAATCACCCAATTGGCAATATATACCTTGTAAAAAAGTGATTTATACTGCCAATTGGGTGATTATATGGTACCTACCACCTATTAAGGGGACCAGAAACAGCTATTGATTTTTCACCACCATTTGGGATAATATGTTTGACTTTTTCCCAGCACAAAACCAACCACGTCTGAGTACCCAGATCCAAATATAATTAACCATGAAAAGGAGAATCATTCCGAATCATACTTGAAAGGAAATGGTGTAAGATTTCATTCACCAACCCAAATCACAAGCACTTGGAGTTTTCCACTATTCACAGCTGGTTTTTGGATGTCTACCGGTTTCATGAAAAAACCAATCTTTTTAGCCACGAGAAAATCCGTGGAAATTTACATGACCAGGAACAGCCGCGCCTTTCTTGCCGGAGACTCAAATTTCATGGAACTAAAATGTGGCCAACGAAGTAAAACTTCGGTTTTTGTTGGAGGAATAGTCCACTCAACCAGGGGGTTCATCAAATGGGACTCATTTTGGGGGGAATCAAACAATACAAATCTATGGCAATTTGGAGGGAGTGTATTTTTTTGGGTTGGTAATACAATGACCCCTGTAGGATCCATGTATGGCATATTTACCTACCTTTGGTTGATTTTTATGGTAATTTTGAGGGATTTCCCGTGTAACGATGCATTGTTTGGGGTTGGTGTTATATAATGACCCCTGCTTAAGGAGTGCCCTTTTTTTTAATGAATTGGGGTTATGAATACTGTGTAGGAAAAATCACTCGTTTCAACTTCTACGACATGGTCCCAACTCGCTGAGGAAATGGAATCTAAGCATTATTGTTTGTTGAAAATAGAACGCAATCACTGCAAAAGATGTACACCCTGGTAAACTAACATAGCAATGGAAAATGGGCCAGTTGAAGATGTATTTCCTAGTGAAAATGGGGATATTCAATTGCCATGTTAGTTTACCAGAGGGTCACACAAACTATACACTTGGATTTTTTTTTCAATGTGATTTTTACGGATTTACCATGGTAAATCACCATTGTTTCACCATTTGGAGAACATGTTTTTATTTGTTCCAAGCATTTTCAGCAAATCCAAGTAAACCGTAAAAGATTTGAGGTGGTTTAATTAATGTATGTCAACCAATTCCATCAAAAATTGAATGGGACCTTACCAACGGACCCCTAAGGAAGTTGCTAGGGCTATTAGATACTCAGGTTTAGGGGTCCGTGCAGTGGGTCCTGTTGGAGATTTCTTGGACCAATGGAACTTTGAGGTGCTTTAACCTTGGTGTAATTAAGCTCCGCCCAGAAAATAATTAGATGATCGAAATTTGAACGGCAAGATACCCATGGCCAAGGATGCCATAATTTGTTCAGAAAGGCGGACGAAATAATGCTGTTGATGGAAGATATCCTGCACCAGATGATAGGTTATCCGATTATATACAGGGTTTTATACATCCCAGGTGATGCAGGATGGTTTCCATCAACAGACTTGATGGAAAATCCCCGTGTTCAATGGGAAATACATCTTCATTCATGGTTGTTTTTTTTCCATCAAGTCATGTTAGTATTAGTGTGCAGGGGGTGTAGGTTGGTGAATACATTTTAAGAATGGAAAATAATGGTTTTCAGGTTGGTTTCCATGTTTTTCCATCAATTCATGTTCGTTTTGGGGGAGCGTATCGCTCGACAAGAAGCAGTGCTTTCCCTGTGTGCTCAGGGCCCCAAAGTTCTTCGATGAGTTTAGTGAAGGGGAGTCAACCTACGACGAGGCGGGAGGAAGAACCGATGCGAAACTTGTGACTTGACACACAAAAACACCCCCGCAAAACGACCCATGGAGATATACCCAACATAGCCATATATTTGAAGTATATAGATACATGTTTTCAAAAAAACATCATATTTGGTATCTATGTTACATTTCGGGGGGAGAGAAGTTGAATGCTGGGACTTTTGAGATCCTAGGATTTATGCCGATCTAAATAAGATTCAGGTATATGATTTATTTTTTTACTTACATTGATCATGGGCATTTAGCATGAAGATCATCTAGATGGTAGGTGAATATACCTTGCATTGATCTTATGGGCCCAGAGGTGTGTTTTCATTGTAAGGTATTCTCACGGGTAGTGGCTATCATCATAGGTCTCATCGTTGGTGTTATCATAAATATCATAGTTGTTTTCTCTTCTATTGTTCCATCTCTTTGTTGAGGGGATAGTTTGTAGGTCTCATTGATAATGATGATTTCGCCTCTTTTTGTCATAGATGGTTTGAAAACAGCTGACAGTATTCCAGGATGTTGGGATGGAACAGGACCATCTCATCTGAATCCAACACTTGATGGTACGAGATGATTTTCCTTGTCCTCGACAAGCCATTTTCAAGTTCCATGTTCAACTCCGGCTGTGTTTTTTAATAGGGGATTAGTACTTCAACCTTAAATCCTTAGGTCTAGAAGTAAACACACAAGGGGGATTCTTCGGGTTTCTTGGTGATTTCATGTGGGTTTGGTAGCATATAAACCAACCCCACAAGGCATGGAAGATCAAAGGCAGACTTTTGTCATATGGATTTTGAGGCCTATTCCTGGGAGATGCCAGCGAACTTTTTCACAGGGAGACTGGGGGTGAAACAACCTAACTAGCCAATGATCGCTAAGCACATCGCAATCATCCAAGTGTTTCCAAGATGACATCTTGTAACGAAATGATGCAAGATTTCATCCACCAAGCCATGATTTTATCATAATTATCACACACTTGCTTGGATTCCTTTAGTTGGTGCTTTTTTACGGATTTTACCATGGTATTCATCACCATTTTTCAGCACCATTTGGGGATGGATATATTTTCATTTTTCGACTGACCTTGACTTAACCTAAAGCCATCGATCTTTGAATCCTTGTTGCCCTGCAGGCTTTTTTTCACCAGTCCCCTGATTTCGATCAAGTGGGCTATGACGACGAACATCCACGTCAACTTGGCAGATGTTGAGAAACTAAAATTGGGATCAGTTGGGTTCCTGGATGGTATACACATACCCATAGGATCCATGAGACTGGTATATCTTATTTCCCTACTAATTTACCACAAAGATCTCTTGAAAGTCTTAAATGTAGGTAGATATACCATACATGGATCCCATGGGATATACTAGACCATGGAAATTTGAAAAATGGCTGTCCAAACATCATGGTTTGGTTAGATTTGGAAAAGTCCTTTCAAGCATGGCAATGTTCGGGTATCTAGCCGTTTAAGTTTCAGTGGTGTAGATGGTTCAGCATTCAGCAGCAAATATTCCATGAATTGCTATGCCAAAACCATACCAAGTCGTAGTATGTTCAAAGTCGCATGGTATTTCCCGGAAGCAGACCCGCACAAAATGATTAAAAATGGAGTTTCTATTAGAATATTGGATTTACGGGTGTAAGTGAAATGTAACTGATTATTTTGCCTGGCAAATGTATGCTATGTTAGTTTGACAGGGTATCACCTATTAAATTGCAATAACTGGAATTGATTTTAAAAATGGCAACTTTTCAACATGTCATATTTCTTGCTGAGACTGAATTTTCTTGTGCAACTTTTCCCTGTTTGTTCATGTTCCTGGAAGTCCAGTCGACCAAAGAAGTTGGATTGTCTTTAGGATGATCTATGGATTCGGGATTCCCTACCAAGAGGGCAAAGTTTGGGTCGACCTCTTTGACTTAGATTTGCTTGTTGGATGGTTGGAAAAAAATCCAAAAGTATGTTCCAACCAAGTGGTGGTTCTAGGTGGTGGTTTTAGATATCTTTTATTTTCATCCCTATTTGGGGAAGATTCCCATTTTGACTAATATTTTTCAAATGGGTTGAAACCACCAACTAGTGGTTATTTAGTTTAATGGTGATGAATCTCATAGTGAATCGAATCCGCAAAATAAACACACACAAACTTTTTATAGATCCAAAGGTGGTTTCCTTGCTCTCAAAAGCCCCAACTCTTGGTCCAACGTTTTCCCCATGTTTTCGGAGATGAACTTCCTCAAACTTGGAGTTTTTGTTGTTTTCAGGGTGATTTTGTTCATCCTTTTTTTGACATGGGATTATTACTTTTAACTGATTTTCCTCATACAAGGTCAAGGTGGGGGCTCCTAACAGTTGTTCAAATGGAATTAAAGCTACACTTATAGCGGTTTTTTTCACACCAGTTACCCATCTTTTTAAAGGCCGTTTTATACGGGGCACCGAAACTCCAGAAATAAACTCTGAATACATGGCGGGCCTCAAAAGGAGGTCGGATCGTTTTCCAACCATTTCCAACCATCAATTTTCAGGTGTAAACTCACTGTTAGTTTCAGGGAGGGTAGTGTTTTGTTACATATTCGATCGACCCCCCACCCAGTTACAGTAACTGGATGGTGGCAACTCAAATATTTTGGAATTTTCAGCCCTACCTGAGGAAGATGAACCCATTTTGACGAGCATATTTTTCAGATGGGTTGGTTCAACCACCAACTAGGTAACCAATGAAGTTTAGTTCAAGATTCCCGATCCGAAAAAAGTTTCATGTCATCCTGGTGGTGACAAGCCAGCATCCTGGGTCGGGGGGGATATCGAAGTTATACAAGGCGGGCCCGTATGGTAGGCATAAGGGGCCCAATACCTCCACTCTTAGGGGTGAAACAACCAAACCCATTCATTTTCGGCCATTTACAGGGGGCTACCCATGCAAAACTCCATGTGTAACTCCATCATATAGGATCCATGTATGATTATGATATATTTACCTACTAATTTACCATAAAAATCAACCATTCATGTAGGTAAATATACCACACATGGATCCGTCATGGTTTCCAATCTCATCGTTGTTGACGCCAACCCCGTTGCTCAGCACAAGCGGTGGATGCCCAAGTCTTTGCAGAAACACCTTCGGCAGGTTTGTTGGGGTGTTCAAGGTGAGGGGGTAACTGGGGAACCTTAAGGATTCCTAGGGAAGATTGGGGAACCTTAGGGAAGACTAGGGGAATCACCACCCCCCCTTAAGAATCATATTACATAGCTATGGAAACTCCACCATTTGAAATGTATTTCCTATTGGAAGTGTGGTGAATTTTCAGCCAGCCATGTTAGTTTACTGGAGGGTAGCCCCTGAGAAATTATCGGCCCAAAAGGAAAGGATCGTCTTCCAACCATCATTTTTCAGGGGTAAACTCGCTGTTAAACTTCGGGGTAGTAATTGGTACTGTTGATGGAAGAAAATTCTCCAGTTGATAGGTCAGTCTATGCCAAAAAATCATGGATTAGTTGAGTTGGTGATGTTTTACTTTCTACTGGTAAATCACCATTACACCCCCGAAATTTAACATGGAACCTGAAAATGATGGTTTCCAAGAGGAACTTCCTTTTCTAGGGACTTCTTTTCAGGTTCCATGTTAAATTTCAGGGGTGTAAACCAGCAATTTTGGGATGAGATTTTGGTTTTTTTGTTCCAACCACGGACCGAACAAGCAAGTCTAAGTTGATAGAAACAACTCTGCTCGAGTTGAAAATCCTGATAGGGGTAGTCTATGCCATTATGTACAAGGTTGTATACATCCCAAGTGGTGCAGGATTTCTTCAAACGTTTTTTTGGGGAGTTCTAATGGATTTTCCAGTGCCACTGCAGTTTTTGCCAGAGGGTAAGTATTTGGGCATCTTAGCTGTGCCATTCATAAAGATTGATATTTCCGTCTTGGCAGCTCAAGCTAAGGCTTTGGATGTTATATAGTTTTTATTCAATTCAAGAAAGAAAACACAAAAACCATCCACATTGGATCAACCTCCTACCACGGATGCTGGCTCATCACCACCAAAATTACTTATACACTCTTAAGAACAGGGGATGCCCCGAACTAAACATTCATTGGCCACGATTGCATCCTGGGTGGGTAGATCCAACATCCACATGAGCGCTGATCGAAGCCCGGAGTGGATTGTTTTATGTAGGGGATCATCCCATCCAATGATATGAGCCATGAAAAAAGGGCCCCTGGTTGGTTGGGTTACATAGGGGATGAAATCCTACCCGGTTTTGCGGGGATTATTTCATAAACCATTATAGGGATCCCTGTTAAACAACCTGTAGAACGGAAAGTAGGAGGGTTCTTTTTCGTGGCTCTCATAGCCAAATATATCCAATTATGGTACGCCATGAAATCAGGATCCCAGGATCCCGTCATGAAGAAATCATGATCTCATTTTGAATCATTTTGAACTAGGATGTCATTCACCGGTTTTGTTGTTCACGTTGCTCACATGCTTCGGAATCAAAGTCCCAATGGGTTTTTTAGGTGGTGAGAATTCAAGGCGAAAATACTGCTACTTATTATTGTTGGTGTTTTTTTCCCATGCATATAGAAAAGGTGTTTTTTGTGTTTTTTTTGGAAATTTTGATGAGTCAATGTTAGCCTTAAATATCAAGACATCAGAATACTGGGATGTATGAAACTCCGCACTTGAAGGTGTAATTGCCTGCTTCAAACATATGTTTGCGGGTGTTTGCTCCGGGAAATGGAGGTTCCCGTGCCTTGAGCTGGCCGCGCCTGTGAGGATCAAAGGAAGCATGGCAAACCTATTGGCCGGGTTCAGCGAAAGTGTTGGGTGGCCCTAGTGTGTTTGAATGTCGTTTCTCACATTCTCCCTGGAAGTCCAAAGACAAGTGACAAAGGAGGAGCCTGAGGGCAAGCCTTTGGAAAAGGACAGGCCTCAGAATATGGAAGAGACCAAGGAAGAGCCCAAGTATTTGGAAAAGGACAAGTCTTTGATATGTGTGTTTTGACGCTACATCATAGCGTGATCATGTTTTTGCGCGCTTTGTTTTTGCTTTGTTTTTGCGGTGCGGCACCGTGCGGCCGTCCGCACGAGCAAAGAAACAGCAGCGGTGCTGAAGGACGCCCCGCCTCCACAGGCGGACTACGCAAAAAAGAACGCGCAGACAACAAAAAAAGAACGCAGAAGGCCGAGGCTCAGTCTCAGCGGCTATGCGATGAAAAAGCTACTAAAGCAACAGAAGCGAAGAAGGAACAAAGAAACCTGCGAGTTAATCACTATGCAGATTGTGCAGCAGGTCTAGCATTGCAACGTGTGACACAAGAAATCAAAACATTGGTGTCTTGTATTGCTACTAAACTTGAATTGCATAAAGAAAGTTTGCAAGTTGTATATCGATATATTTGTGCATTGAATCGTGCTCGGTCCGATGCAACAGCTAGAGGAGAAACTTTGAGTCATCGTGACAACACAGTTCACTCACCAGATCAAGCAATGGGAGGTAGAGCTAAACAATTCATGATTGAATATTCACTGACTGATTCCTTTAATCTTGTTGAGGGTGACATTACACTTGGAACAAGTTAATGCTAACATTCAAGGGGCACGTCTTGCACATTGTGTGTGGGAATGGGCAAAAACACTACAGTGGCCAAAAGAAGAGATTGACAACCCACCTATGGCGACAAATCTCTTTCATTCGACGTTGATGCAGTACGAAAATATGAGCCTTTCACAAAAATTCCAGTTGATTGATGTAGAATATATCATATTTTATTATCCATAGGATCCATGGGACTGGTACATTTACCTGCATGTTAGTTGATTCTTATGGTAAATTAGTAAATATACCATATATACACCGTTCGTCCCTGTTTAAACAATGCTGACTATGGAGATTAGTTTACAGACCCTAATTATGGAAAAACTTGTACTCAACTGGGTCCCGGAACTTGATGGGATGAGATCGGGGTTTTCATGGGGGGCTTTTGTGGATCCCGATAGATCTACCGAAACGAGAAATTGGCATGGAAGGTGATATTCGGAACCTCCCGACCCGGTATATAGATCAAAGCATGTTATCATCATTTGGTAGTACGATCTTTTGCTTCACACTGTTTTTTCCCAATCATCGGTGCACGAGCCAACAACCTCCATGATTTAAAAGATATTCCTCCCCAAAAACAATGACCTGAATATTTTCCAAAAGGCTTGATGTGATTTTCGTTTGAAAAGTGTTGTTTGAATTTTGTGGTTGCTATGAGTTTTGGGGTGCCCTTGAAGATGCTACAAAAAAATCATTACTTACACAGATTTCATGAAGGTACCCTATTGTCAAAGTACATGGCACAGTCCCCAAAAGGTGGGTTAATACAGGGCTTATATAAACCAAGACATGGTGACTGTGCCATCTGTGTTTACCCTGGTGTAAGTGAAACAAATCATGGGCTAAAGATGAGTGCACTGCTTTTCGCTGGTTTCAAGTGAGCAGTGAACAAACAAACTTTTTTGGGGGGTATATAGGGGATGATAATAGTACTGAGTTATGTGGGGATCATAATAAACCGTTATTATACGTAATTTTAATTAATTAAGGATCCCTAGTAAACAATTACCCAGGAAATCCAAAGACCAAACTTTGCCCATTGGTAGTAGGGAATCCTTTACATGGATCATCCTAAAAACCATTCTTTGTGTGGTCTTGGACTTCCAGGGATTAGTATTTCATGGAAAGTATCCGGCCGTTTTTTTTCTTGCCTCTATGGAACCTCGCAAGTTCGCGATGGACGCTTTTTACCGAAGTTCACTGCCTCAGAATCGGCCTCGTTTCAACTCATGGTGCGGCATAGATTTTTGTTTGTTTGGGAACAAAGATAAGATAATGTCGTGATCCTGTGATCAGTCAAAATGATCATGTTCTTTTTTCATATCTAGCAATAAATAATTGATCTATTTTACGTACCAAAAAAGATGACAAGTAAAAAAAGGTGACCAGTAAAAAAATGCTTGACGGTGTTTTTATTTTCATATCCAAAAAAAACAAAAAAAAAGTCAACATCAAGATAAAAATTCCACTTCCTCCATGCCTTGAACAACCACCATATGCAGCCATGCATGCATCGCCCCATGCCCGGACCTCCCCAAGGCAAACCAATCGGATTGGACCAAAGCCTTTGTGGCAACAGTCCAACATAGGGTTTGGGGGACCCAAAAGCGACCGAGAAATCCCCCAAATGTGTAGTTTAGTAAGGGAAAACAGCGAGTTTACCCCTGAAAATCAATGGTTGGTTCAGATGAATTTTTCTTTTGGGGATGGCCCGTTTTCAGGGGCGAACCGTTGGTTTTAGGGAGGGTAAGTTGAGTTGGGTGAGGGTCCCAAGCGTGGACCCGTTAGATTTTCCAAACAGTTGTACTACGTAGTTGGGTGATTTTTATGTTTTCGGGGATGAATCATACAAACTGCCTTTTTTGCTATAGGGGATTATGAATCATAAACCATTAAAGTCGACTATTAAAAGGCAAAACAACACAGGGTTTGGGAATCCAAAGTCTTGTAGGTGTTTATAGATTGGTATATGGTCTACCTGGTTACCTACTACCTTTTAACCAGACTCAGAACCAATTGTTTTGTTCGGTCTTACATCAGATGAGCCAATGATAAGTTTGTCCAACAAAATGATCTAGGTGGTGGTTTCAAACGTTTATTATTTTCACCCCTATTTGGGGAAGATTCCCATTTTGACTAATATTTTTCACATGGGTTGAAACCACCAACTAGTGATGTTTTGTTGCTTTGTAATTGGATCAAGGTCTTTTTTTTCTGGAGGATTTCTTTATGGAGGGCCTTCCTTCCCTGAAACGAAGCTAGCGAGTAAAGCCCCTGAAAATGGATGGTTGGAAGACAAGTTGCTTAGTTGCCTTTAAGCTCAAGTCCTTCATTTTCAGGTGCGATGTATGCTACTTTCTAAGAAAGTGTAACTCCACTAACTTGAAAACAATAATTCAATACTGTCTACTTGGCCTTGGATTTTTATGGGGGTGATGTTTTGATCTAGATTCCAACGCATGACAAAATCACAGCTTGATCATGTGGTGTTTCTGGCTGGTGCGAAGGGAAATTCGGAGCAAAGCCAAGGCTCTAGGGTTTACCCGGTTACCCTTCGCAAAAAATCTTACCGGCACCATTTTTGTCAACCTATGTCATCTTATTTTGTAAGTTGAGAATGTTCTACCCTTGCCCAACTAACAAAAGCAAAACGTTCTGAAACAAAAAAATGGATAAAAAAAAGGAAGACTTAACCAACCAACGAAACAACGCTTGCTTCCCCCCATCCACCATCCACCGTCCCGTCAAATCCGGGGGGGGCGGCTACAGATACGATGAGCCATACCTGGTCGCTGACTCCAATGGTTTGAAGTCTCAGTTCAACGGCCGGTGCAACCTGTCAACGTTGAAGAGGTTGATTGGAAAAAACCCGAGTCTAAGACTAGGTGGTGGCAACTCAAAAATTTGTTTATTTTTACCCCGAACCTTGGGGAAATGATCCAATTTGACGAGCATACGTTTAAAGTGGGTTGGTTCAACCACCAACTAGAAGATGAGTCATTTTTTCAGCGCTGCACCAACATTGGTGTAGTTAAGGATTGGATGTTTTTTGACTCGTACTTCAACATGGGGTTTTGTTGTTTTTTTAATGTTCATTTTTGTAATTTTGCCCTTTGGTTGAAAGACGAGTAGTGATGAAAGGAAACATAAAATAGGACAGAGAAGAGTTTTTTACATGTTTTGTTCAGCTTCCTTTTTGATGTGAATCCGGTTTTGAATTTGTTCAATGGCAAGCTTCGAAGCTCTCAAGGAGGTGATTTATCCTCAAAAAACAGTTGAGTTCATGAAGTTTTCTGGTGGATTCTTGGTGAAGAGGTTCGGATGTTTGTAAAGGAAACTGTCAGGAAATGTTGTGAGTTTTAAAATTCCGGGACACCGTCTGCTGCTTCAATGACTGCTCAACCTCTAGTGAGCCCCCCTCAGAAATAAGCTTTTTAGAGGGCCTTCTTAAGGGGAAACTTGGAAACCCATGGCTAATACTTGATCAGAAGGGGTCCCCTCAAAATGGTTGCAACTTCATGTCACAAAAACGGCTTGCAAAGGAGGTTCCTTTGGAAGCTCAAACGTCGAATTTGCCAGATTTGACTGGAGTAGAACCCACAAAAAAAAAACAACAACACACACTCGGCAATTCTCGGCACGGTGTCCAGGGAACATAGAATTCCTTTGGTTTCAGGTTTCTCAAAGCGGGAGGGATTTTATGAGAATTACTCCCCAAAAAATTCACGAATGTCCCCTTAAAATTTGGTCATTTCAAAGGAAAAGATCGTTTTCCCACCACTATTTTTCAGGGGACATGCTTGTTTTGGAGGGGAGTCTTATGCAAACCAAGGGGTGGATTTAGCTCATCCAAAGTAACTTGGCTGTTGCGACACTCCGAGGTCTAGGCCAAACAAATTAAATCTTGCAGAATGAAGTTGCAGTGATTTTTTGTGGGAAAGAGAAATATGTCAAGGTATCCTTAGGGGGTGATGTCCTTTTTTTTGTTGGTTGCCCGAGAATACGAGGTTGCAGATTTGTCTCCGAAAAGCATTTTCGGACAACAATCCGCAACAAAGCCACAGATGGTACCTACCGACCTGGACTTAAACATTGGTTTCCAGGGTTGGGCTTTGATTCAGGGCCAAATCTACAACCCTAAAAAAAGGGGGTAAGAAGCCAACAGCAAGAAAATGTTCGAGGTGATGGCACCGATGGCACTGGTTTCAAGGCCGGAGCAAGATTTTGGTGTTGTCACAAAACAAACATATTATGACCCCAGTATAGACCGTTAAGCATGGTGGTTAATCAACTCTGAATCCAAGAAACATCTAACAAAGTGGGCCCAACAATCAGTTGTAAGTAGGGGCCCATAACTCCACTTCTATGTAGGGAAAAAACAATGAAACCCATGTATTTTCGGACCATATCTATTGGCCGATCGTGTTTTGCTCCCATCTTGTAGACGTTGATGCTTCAGAAATCCGTGACTTTTTTTTGGATGGTGAAAACGTGACCCTTTCAGAAGTTAAGTGACCTCAAAAAAGCGGGGATGAAAAGGTCACGGCTTGAATCTAAACCACTTGGCATTGTTCTTATGCCATGTTTGTTTGGTTTTGTAAAGGAACGTGTTCTTTTGAAGGCATTGTCATCATCAGATCGAAGAGATGTTGATACAAAAGAGTTGTGTAGCTTTCTTTTCACTGTATTCCTTTGACGCAATTTGATCAATGTCACATCTGCAGAGACTGCCTGTTTTTTTTTTCGAATCATCCAACATGACAAGTGAACAACACTTGCATCTTTAGGTGACACAATTGCCAAAGAATCCCGGATTTCACGTGTTGTCACTGAACGGCGGTGTTCAAAGATATTTCTGTTGTTTTTGTTTGCCCCTGATGTTGGTCAGATGTCCAAATTTGAGTTGAGCATATGGCTGCGGCTCAAAGTGTAAGGTCTGGATCAAGCCCCGTTCCCACACACGATCCAGACCTCCGATCCAGACCTCCGATCCAGACCTTTCGAAAGGATTTGATCCAGACCTTTGATCCAGACCTTTGGAATGATATAATGTATTGGTGAGTTGATGTCTGGTCCAGTGATGGTTGCATGTTATTGGGTTTCCTGCTCTGCAGTTATTCACCCTGCCAAGCAGCCAAGCAACAAACTGTTGTAAAGCCACGCTGCCAAGCTGTCACGCTTCCAAGCTGCACTTGTCGTAAAGTTACGCTGCTAAGCAGTCAAGCAGTCCAGCAGCCAAGCTGCAACTGTTGCACATCCAAGCTGTCAAACTGCCAAGCTGACACTGTTGCAAGTTGTAAGGCCAGCCTGCCAAGCAGCCAAGCTGCACACTTGCTGCCTGCACACCTTGTCGTCCTTTTCTTGTCATGCTGCATCCAAGCTGCAACATACACAAACATGTGAGTCCACTTCTGGGCCGATCCAGACCCGGATCCAGACCGATCCAGACCCGATCCAGACCACAACCACAACCAGCTCCGACCCAGACCACATCCAGCTCCGTGTTAAAACCTGTGGTTGTTTGGTTTCTTTCCTTGCTTCAAACTCTTGGTTCACAATCCATCAATTTTGGAACTCATGTCAACGGCACCAAGAGTGCTTGCAGTCAAGTTGAATCCGAAGTGTGAACACTATAGCTAGACCTCTCCGCCTTTCCATGTGACCTCTGGCCAAGCCACAGACTCATGTAGAGATATGATGTCATATCATGAAAACATGATCTTCTAGTTGGGGCCTTGGAAACCTCTGGATCATGCCCCTTTACGTAACCCCCTCGTTCCAGACGTCCGGATCACCGCGGGACGATCCAGACGGTTTTTAGAGCCATACCCATATGTGCTAGTGTGACCTAAACTCCTAGTATTATCTATGATTTCCATATGATAGGGCAGGATCATCACATCAACCCAATCGTAGGGGTTTATATACACCTTGTAAAGATGGCCCCTTAAGTGTCGGATGACTATCCCTAACAACAGGCGTTGATCCACCCTGACATCTGGGTTGAAGCTACCAGCTAAACCTGCGGTTTACACCGCGTTCCCCACTGGTCCCTCACGTTAATGAAATGTGGGTTAACCGACGAAGCAAAAAACTTGCTATGTAATTGGTGAATGACATGATGTCGTTCATCCAGCATGATTTTTGTAATGTTATCCAAAGACCCAGCAAGTTTTTGTAAAATGTTTTAGGGTTGTCATTTTTCAACTTTATGGAAGGACCTTTCACTTGTAGTTCTACCATATGACTAGGTAAAACTATAGCGACCTCAGCCTTATGAGAAATTGCAAATGCTGCTGATTTTTGCAGGAATTTCCGGGACAAAAAATACCCCCTTTTTTTAAGGTTTAGGAAGCGGTGTACTTTGCCCAGGTATCTGAAAAACATACTCTGGGATGTTGGACCTCTGGTTCTGAGGAAATGATCTGAACTAAACCTCCATTTTGGGCTTCCATGTGAGCCACGCAAAAAATGAAAAAAGACCTCTTACTTTCCTTTGTGCTGGTTGATTATAATCCTTATATACCTGGGTAGTATCATCCCCCTACATACCCTAAACAACCAGGGACCAGGGGCCTTTTGGAGAAAATTCCTGTTAGTTTTCCAAAGCGTATGTTTTTAGGTGACCGAGGATGGCTTGACTGAACGCCTTACCCATTGAACAGGCGGCTCGATGGTTTGACAGCTCCGTCTTGAAATATAACGGTCGCACCCTCAGTGACGGAAGGTTTGCTGGTTTTTTGCTACGTTTCCCAGCAGATGTTTTTGGAGAACGTCTCCGATTTAGGTATCTAAGTACAAGAAGGACCTTGTAACATTTGTAACATGAGATATATGTTTTAGCAAAATGAGTCAATGTATTTTTTGTTGAAGGCTTTCTTCCATCAACATGATCACTTTCACTATTTTTTATATTTTTTTGATGCCCCATCCGCAGACACAAACACGATGTTATAATTATACGCAACACCTCGAGTTCCTGTGGATGCTTTTTCCAGAAGTTTTGACAACTTTATAATTTGCCTAGATATGCTCTAAGGTCTGAACTCCCACTATTTCCATATAGAAGGGGGATGGTCACCAAATGAGCAATGAAAAAAACTCTGGTTGTTTAGAGTATATAGGGATTTTACTACCCAATTATATGGGGTTTAAAATTTTTACCATTATAAGGATCCCTTCTAAACAACCAGTATAATGGAAAGTGATAAGGGTTTTTGTTGGTGGCTCCAATAGTAGGGGTTCATATGCCGTGTACAAAGGACTTCCTATTAAGGGTTGGATGACCATTCCCTTTATAGCCACTATTGACCATAGCACGAATGTCATTTGAGAGTCTTACAGGCTTTGGGGGCAGCACTTAACATATCTTCAAATGATTCCACAATTCTATGTCTCTTGTTACCTTTTGTTAGTTACAGGTGATTTTTTACTTACCATGCTAAATCAACAAAACCCCCACCATTTGGGAGAATATGTTTGTGACTTTTTCCAAGCACCATTTCCAAGCAAATCTAAATTACGAAAAGTAAGGTTTTCGGAAGCCTTCCGCTCTTCCGTTAAACGGGAAAACCACGTGGATGATATTTGTCGGGTCAACTGGACGACAAAGCCTGAGGAATGGGACAACCACAGTTGTTGGGGAAGCTCAGAGGGGTGGAACATCAAGTGGTGATACAAGTTGGTTGGGCCCCCGGATCCAGGTATAAATGGAGCTTATAACGCCTGTAAGTGGGCGAAAACTACTTGTATGGGCTTGGAACTCAATTTATAACTGGTAGGGGCCCACCATGTACTGTTGATCTTTGATTTGTTTAAGGTGATTTTGTTGTTTTTGGACATCATACAGATACAGATAATACATATACATAATCATCATTATCATCATCAAATGATCATGTTGATTATATCTTCTAGTTTTCCAATCATCCAACATGTAAGTCGAAGTGATACCTGTCCACTTTGTTTATTAATGAACTCCGATGTTCGCAAACAGTTTTGCAGGATGGTAGATAAAATCCCACTACTACTGCAGGTGTTTCTGAGGAATCTTCATCACTCGATGTCAGGTCATGTTTTTGTCCATTACACTGGTTGTTTAATAGGGATCCCCAATTATTATTATCCTGTATCATGGTTGGTTATAATCCCAATATAATCCCAATAGGGATACCCTTATACTGGTTGGTTAATAGGGATCATTATCATGGTTGGTTATATTCCCAATATAATCCCTCTTTAACTGGGGAGTAGAATCGCCCAAAAAACCCTAAACAACCAGGGGCTTGT
This sequence comes from Breviolum minutum Mf 1.05b.01, assembly GCA_000507305.1. Classification (NCBI taxonomy): domain Eukaryota; class Dinophyceae; order Suessiales; family Symbiodiniaceae; genus Breviolum; species Breviolum minutum. The sequence continues at coordinate 79,377 of DF239234.1, forward strand.
TTCATGGCTCCGGTCACGACATGGGATGAAAAGAGAACTGGGTGGTGACAACTCAAATATTGTTTATGTTCACCCCTAATTTGGGGAAGATGAACCCATTTTGACGAGCATATTTTTCAAAGGGGTTGAAACCACCAACCAGAGAAGGATATTAAAAACCCACTAGCGAGCCCCATGCCGTGCATGTATCGAAAATCTACCGCATGGGTGGGCCCCTCAGATTCAAGAGGAAATGAAGCTGCGAAGAAATGTCATCATTGGAAAGGGTTCCACTCCAACTATTAACAACCGCCATCATCATCATATAAGCTTATAAAACAGTTTAGAGCCACAGAACCTGGGGTTTTGTGAATATATAGGTTTTCTTTTAATCATTTGTTTTATCATTATATATTGTATCATCAGGTTTATCATGAAGATCATCTCATAGAAACCTAATAAAGGCCGGCCTTACATACTAGGATGTCCCAGAAAGTTAGTAAATGGTTAGTAAGTGGGTTATAACCCCAATATACCCCCATCTATAAGTAGGCTATCACCCACTTACTAACCATTTACTAACTTTCTGGGACATCCAAGTAGAGACCTTATCTCCTGACCAGGCCTGCGAAAGGTACAGGAGCCAGACTCAGTGAAGCTGAAGCTATGGATAATCCATGGGTTACTTGGATGCTAAGGGCATGGATGGCTTGCTTGGCCCAATGGCTAAACTTTACCCTCCAGGGAACTAACATATCCCCCAAAAAAACGGCATTTTGAAGATGATTTTCCTTTTCCCCAGGTGGGATATGTTCGTTCCCTGGAGGGTAAACTTTTCCAACTTTTTGGGATTACATATTTAGTAGGGAAAATAAGCCGTTCAAACTTTTATTTCAGGCTTGCATTGGCTAAGTGAGATGGCGATCAGGAAGTTACCCTCCCCCAAGTATTGCGCAGCACAAATGAACCTGAAAGTTTTGCCGGAACCCAATAGGAAGCCGGATCGTCTTCCAGTCCCATCATTTTTCAGGGGCCTTTTGTTGTTAAACTTTGGGAGGGTATGTGCGAAGAGTAAGATGGAACACAATAATGACTAGGTGGTGGTTTCAAATATTTTTTATTTTCACCCCGAAAATTGGGGAAGATTTCCAATTTGACGAGCATATTTTTCAGATGGGTTGGTTCAACCACCAACCAGATGAAGGTTGGGAAGATGATGTTCTTTTTTCAATCTGGGTGATTTGTTCGGTTCCATGTTGTCCTCGAATGTCAGCTGCTGGTACACTTGAAGGATGTGATCTAACTGTTAGATGATCAGTGGTTAGGATCACCCCCCGTGTACAAGCCATGGAAAGGTGATTTGGAAAGGGGTCCCACGTTGCCCTACTTAGAAGAAAACTGGAATGGGACTGGAAGATGAAATGTCTTTTTTCGAAACGGGGGGAATTTTGCAAACGACACTTCAAACAGCGTTTGCTGTTAGTTTTAGGCGGGCTACTATTTGTTTGAATGGGTGGCTCAACCACCAACTAGTAACTAGTCTAGAATTACAGGATAAATCCACCCAATTCGCCTACTTGGATGTCCCAGGAAGTTAGTAAATGGTTAGTAAGTGGGTTATAACCTACTTATAGATGGGGTATATTGGGGTTATAACCCACTTACTAACCATTTACTAACTTCCTGGGACATCCAAGTAAAGGGTGAATCTATAGAAGATAATTCTAGCAAACGATTTGCCGGAAGAACTTGGATTTTTTCCACTTTGAAAAGGCCACGATTTCGCATAAAATTCTGCTCTCAGTGGAGGGTGGAAACTTGGTTTCAGAGGTTTTTTTTCCTCCTCAAATGGTTTGGTGCCCTGGAGTTCCATCAAGGTTTGAGATGTTCATGTTTCCCCTTTAAATCATCATAGACGGATGACTTATCATCACTTTTTGTTCGCCCCCCCCCTAACAGTAAACATGAAAAAATACCAGGGTTTTGGGGGAAAAATGTTGCTGGCAATTTTGATGGATTTCCCCTTGAAAATTTGTGCATGAAGTTTGGGTAGATAAAAATAATGAACCCTGCCTCTTGGTCAATTGTTTTGGGGTGGGGATCACGAAACCCGGGTCAAACCACCAGTTGGTCACCCCAAATGGTGGGAGAATCCCTCGAAAATGCCTTTCCGGTGACCCGGTAATTATAGCAATTTGCCCAGTCACAATCTCTTCTCCTTCCACCATTGCGCGGGTTGCTGAGATACAGCGTGCGGTGAATACAACTCTTCTTTGTAGGGAGGCGTCGCGGTACGACAGAACAGATGTGTCAAAATGTCTACAAGATTGGCCCCTGCCAGCTATAAGTAGGGGTATAACTCCACTTATAGGGGTTATAACCCCAGTTGCCCATTTATATAAGGCCATTTAGAGGGGCTATACTGTACTCCCATTTATAACTGGTAGGGGCCCGCGTTGTAAAGGGACAATGAAATGAACAGAACTGGCTGATAGAAGTGTGTCTTGACTTTAAAGTTTGAATGTCACATCTCCAAAAAAGCATCAAAAATCTATCCTTTTTGATTTTTTTTGTTGGTCGCTGAATGGATTTCACTGAAAGGAGTTACATTTGCAAATCGTGGGAAATTGTGAATGCATTCAATACGTTTCAGCTTCTTTTTCTTTTAGATCTTTTAGGATGTTTTTGTCCTCTTGTTCTGTCCAAATAGTTGAAAAAGGTAACTTGTGGACTGATCATGCTTTGCTAGGAAGAAACGAGATCTTGTTTGATAATCTTGATGTGCTACAATGTGCTCCTGTAGGCGTTGTAATTGGGATTTGTTTAGTTGGTGTTTTCTTACGGATTCTGCCACGGTAAATCGCCATGTTTCACCACCATTTGGGAGATGTTTTTTTTGCCAACCACCTTGAGCAAATCTAAGTAGGGAAGTGCCCGTTTGCCAGCCATATTACTTCGAGTCTTTTCTCTCTAGTGAAAACGATCATCACCTGGATTTTGTTGAAATTTCCATGAATAAATAGTATAAATTATAAACCTTTCCTTAGAAAACTCACACTTCCAAACCTTAGGGGGGATTTCACAAAAAATTGTTCATCTCTCATGTTTGTGGGGATCGCCATTCATGGATCTCCCCAAGAAAATCCCCTCGAAGTTGCTCCATCATGGGAATTTAAGGGGCTGTTCCAACCCCCTCCCAATGCCACATTTCCCCGCACAAACTAGCCAGCCTTACGAAGGGAATTCTTAAACCACCGCCATCCCCGATCATAAGGCCGGCTCCATAAGGCCGGCGTTTTTTCCTTCAAAAAACGTGGCATTAGGAGGGGGTCATCCCAGTTGGAAAGTAGTTAATAACCATGGCAATCATAAGTCCTCTAAGGATCGGGTTGTGGGATTCCTTCCAAATCACCTAAATTGCTTATAAAAAAGCAGGGGGGGGGGGGTGATCTAATAATTACCACTTACTTAATAACCACTTTGTAGGGAATGTGAGATTGGATCTAAACTCCCCTTATTTCCATTTGATAGGGGAACTGATACACGCATCAACCTAATAGTAGGGCTAACCACTTACTCATTGGGATCCCATAGGATTCATACAAATCCATATATTATATGGGATCCGTATATGCTATATTTACCTATACATTTTACCATACATTTTGCCACCAAAAAATGTAGGCAAACAAAAACCCGTTCATCCCATAGGTTCCCATTCATGGGATGATCCTCCAGGCGGGTTGTACTGCAGAGTCGAAATTGACCATCTTTGATACCAAAGTCGAAGAGGTGGAAGGCTGCAGGTGCCCTTCACCTTCGGACCGTTTCACGTCGGTCACGTGATGCCTGACTTCCATGGTGAAGTCAGACATGTGTTTCACTGTTTCCTCCAAAGTATAAAAAAATGCATGACATTTGTAAGGTAAACAAAAAATGATAAATGAGTCTATCTTGGAATTTGTTTCGTTGCTGATGTAGAACAAGGAAAATACTGGGATTATAAACGACCTATCAAGAGGTGCCAGGTGCAGGATTTCTTCAACAGGGATGAATATTTGTTTTTTAGTATCATTGGCTTGGATGTGTTTCGTTGGTGATTTTTGTACGGGTTCGAAACCATAATAAATCACCATTAAACTACCATTTGGGGAATATCTTTAGATTCTTTTCCAAGCACCTTAAGTAAATCCAAGGTTTTGAAGAATGTTTTTTTGTTCTGAACGTTTTCCACGAAAAAAAACAGGTTGAGATTCCCAATTTGCGCAGATTTTTTGTTGCAGATGGATGGGGGTTTCCAAACACCAACGGGGGGCGACCTTGACAGATTTGGATTTTTGTTTTGTGCAAGGTGATGATTGTTGAGTTGTTGATGAGTGTTTCCAAAAATAGGGATACCCCAAAATGGATGGTTTATAATTCAAAACCCTATTAAAATGTATGATTTGGGGGTACCATTATTTTTGGAAACACCCTGATCCAGTTTTTCTACCATGGGGATGGTTTTAAAATCATGGAAATCACAGTCTAGAGGGGAACATGTTGAAGCTGGTTGTGTTTGGGGGATGAGATTGGTACCAGGTGGGCCCAAAAACCAGATATAAGTAGGGGTCCAACTCCACTTATAGGGGCCCCATGACGCCCAGTTACCCATTTATGTTCGGCCATTTATAACGGTCCCATAACTCCATTTATAACTGGTAGGGGCCCACCTTTTACCATGAGCCATGAGATTTCTTGGTTGAAATATCGCAAATGTCCATGTCGGATGGGCTATACTTGGGACAACTTGAACATCGCAACTTAAACAACGGAGAGGTGGTTCATGTTACTTTGATCGGAAAACCTTGAAACCTTTCGAATCATGAAAATTCTTCGCATTTCATGGGCAACAAACCAAACATTAATTTGCACGGATCAAGCTCAATCGCAAAGGTGGCTTGTACTGGCCTAGTACTTCAATTGAGCTTTGTGGTTGCCAAGTTGCCAACAGTTGAAAGTGACTGTCCGTTAAGATCGCAAGTGTTCCTTCAACAACAAGGTTGCAGATGTGTCCCCTAGACATTTTCGGAAACAAATCCACAGATGGTACCTATGGATCTAAATATATTGGTTTCCAGAGTTTGGCTTTGATTCAGGGCCAAATCTACACTCCTGCACAACCGGGCAGGTTGAATATTCATGTTCATCCAACGGACTATGACAACCAATGGAGTCAGGACAGGAAAAATGTTGCTGAAAGGTGGATGGAATTTTGGTGAAGTCGCGGGAGGATCTATTTGCCAAAAAAAAAAAACACGTGTAGACGAAACAAATGGATACTTTTCCTTCAATAATACGGTTCAATGATTCAGAAATCCCAAACAAGCACCTGGGCTGTAACAAAACCTTGTAAATAAATAGTATGGATATTTACCGCATCAACTGGTAAACGCCGGATTTCTGAACCATCAACGGCACAAATTCAATTAGTTTCCCTTTCCATACAATATTTTTGGGAGTGTAGTAAGATATGTATTTACGCCGTTTACGCCAAAATTAGCAAACACTTGCACAACTTAACTTGGCATTTCAATTTCACCAGTTGACAGTTATTGTGCAAGCATTTTTGCCAGCAAATGAGCTTTGCTTGAAATGCTGGTCGAAGCCTGCCCGCGGCAAGGAATTTGTGAAAATGTGGACGGTCAACGGATACATCGTTTGGTGGCCCTTGGCGTGGCTGGGGGGATTGCCAAGTCTGACTACGGGTTTTGGAGAAATATGGAAAAAAAGCTGCCGGAAAAGTTGGATTTGTTTAAAGTGATGTTTTACTTTAAAAAACCCATTGTGAATCACCGTTTGAATCTTTTTTCTGGCTCCACAATGTCAAATCTTTGAATTTCAGTCGATTTTCATCACCCAAATGTCGTCTTTGTTCACAGGCTTACCTCCTGAAACCAACAGTTCGCCCCTGAAAATCAATGGTTGGAAGATGAAAGTTCCCTTTGGGATGCCCTATTTTCAGGGGCTATGTTAGTTCAGGGAGTGTAAATGGCAGTTCCAAGTTACTTCACTTTTTTGTTTGACTGCATAAGATGCATAAGGTTTTGAAAAATGGGCGGGTGCAGGAATGGCGTTGAAATATCTACGATGGTAAATGTGGTGGCTTCAAACGTGTTTTACTTTTTTCATCTCTCTTTACAAAAATGATGACGCCATTCTGACAGAGCATAGTTCTTCATCAACTGGGGTGGGAATTTCCCAATTTCTAGAGTGGTTTCTGCAGGGTGGGAATTTGTAGGGATTACCAAACCTTTAGGAACCTATCATGAACCTATCCCATATGCTCCATGGGACTGGTATATCTCCCTAGATGAATGGTTGTTGTTTATTGGCAAATGTAGTAAATACACCATACTTGGAGCATCTGGGCATGCTTGGATTTGTTCAGTTAGGTGATGTTTTACAGATTCTACCATGGGATAAATCCACCATTGTTCACCCGAATTTTTGGTACGAATTTCCAACCACCCTTTCCAAGCAGATCTAAGCATACTTGGATGTCCCAGGAAGTTGATAAATGGTTAGTAAGTGGGTTATAACCCCAATATACCCCATTTATAAATAGGTTATAACCCATTTACTAACCTTTGATCCTAACTTCCTGGGACATCCAAGTAGGGAAGATTCAGTGATCCAATCACTTGAAGCATCAATCCACGATGAAATATGACGGGTCGGTCCACGACCTTGGCGATGTTTTTGTTTGAAAAACGCGATCCCTTGGCTCCCTGGCCAATATTACCAGCTTCCTGGGATGCTAGGGGGAAGACTAACATTTGACAACGGAAAACAAAAACACCATTTTGGAAATAGGAGATACATTTCCCTGAAAACTAACAGCAAAAGCACCTAAGAATAGGCAAAATCCCAAAAGGAAACGAGAAAGTCTTCCAACCATCCATATTTTCCGGTGCTACGTGTTTCCTCAAATGGTGGTATGTACCCCCAAAACACCCCAAAATGATCATTTTAGTAGGAAACACATGGTTTTTGGGTACCGCCATTTTAGGAAACTCATTCATGGTTGGTGGTTTCCAGCTAGGCCACGGCCGCCCCTCGGCAACTGCCCCAAATCTTTGAGGCCACGGCCAAGTGCACTCCCAACGCCATGGGCTGCAATGTTGGGAATACCTGGAGGGGCGAATGATGCAGGGTGGGCCCTCAAAACCAGGTTATAAATGGGGTTATATGCTGTATAACTCCTATAAGTAGTAGGGAGAACTAACCCCACTTCCCTATTTATGTTCGGACATTTATAAGGGTTATTACTAACTTATTACCTTACTTACAACTGGTAGGGGCCCACCTTGTATGATGAGATCTGGGCCCCCCAAATGATGATCTAGGCAGAAAATTATTGGCTGGGAAACTGAAAATCACCCTCTTTGAAAAAGGAATCTGGGCAAATTATAGTGACCAAACCGCCAGTTGCTCACCCCAAATGGTTTTGATTGTAGGGAGGAAAACGTCCTAAAATATACATTTTGGATTAGGAATTATAGTAGTAATTTGCCCAAAAGAATGATCCTCTAAACATTTTTGGGGGTTGTTCCATTGAAGGTAGTTTACCCATAATTTTGAAGCACTGTATTCTTCAAGATAAACGTTTCATATTGTAGGCATTGTATGCAACTCAATAAATCAATACCAAATACCACAACATTGGGACACACGAACTAGGCATATTATTTTGTCATACTGACTTATAATATGTACATAGTAGGTGTCTGGATATTTGAATTTGCTTGGGATATCTTGGGATGCATTCCTACAAAGTGCATGACCATTGAAACGAAAGTCAGTGACCAGAGACATGTCCTGGCATGGCATTCGGAATTGGTCTTTTTTTCATGACTGGATACTGGATATCCCCATACAGAGTTGAAGACTGTATGGGTCAATGTATTTTAAACGTATGCCACTAGAGAGATTGATAAGATACACCCACGGCTAGATACCAAAAGAATTAGCCATATCTATGAAAGGAGATACCTTTTAGAAGCCATCGGGCCATCAGTCTTCATATCCATTCGTTAAATTTCTAGGGTTTTATCTTGGGTTGTCCCCCCTCCCAGCAACAGTGGCAAATAAAGCTTTATAGGGATCCCCATACAAAAAATATGATAATCCTTGTGGTGACTGGCATCCTGGGCAGGGGGACAACCCAAGGTGTATCTCTTAAAGTCAATTTCAATTCGAACTGAGCAGTGACCAAAACCCCTGGGAATTATACCACCCAGTCATACAGGGAATATAATAAGCCGTTGTAAGGATCCCTATGAACCAACTAGTATGGAATGTCATAGGGGTTTTGAGCGTTGTTCAACTGTTTTTTGCTCCCTTCCACATGGCGATTTTTTTTGAAACTCGCCGAGGCTTCAGCATGGCGACCATTGATCCCTTGCTTACAGGATCTCAACGTTAGGGAAACCCAGTGTGAGCGTCTCACGTGAAGTGTCCAATAAGATCGCAATGAAAAGGCGAACCATGATAGTAGATAGGTGGGAAGGTAGGAAGAGTTCTAGGAAAAAACATTTCTAGCTTATGTAACCCTTCTTGTTCATTCTGAGGTATCCAATGTGTGAGATAGATCGAATGTAACGGCAAACCTAAGGTAGCCTCCCTAAAACCAACACATAGTCCCTGTCAGAAAACCATTCCAAAAGGAAAGAATCGTTTTCCAACCCCTGATTTTTGAAGTGCTACACCCACGAAGTTTAACAGTTCGTCCCTGAAAAATGATGGTTGGAAGACTACTTTCCTTTTGGGGTGGTATCTTTTCAGGGGCTGTCTTGAACTTCCAGGGAGTATATGAAATTATGGGAGAGTAACAATCGTTGATGGGATTCTCACCATCATGTTTTTTTGGGGATTTCGGGTTACTTTTGAGTTAGCTGCTACAGAAACTTACGCGAGTTAAGCCCCTGAAATGAAATCGACGAATAAGTGCCAAAACCGACCATTTAAAGATGTTCCTCCTACTAAAATTGGTGTGTTTTTTCCATTGTCATGCTAGTTTTCGGTGGTGTAAACTCGAAAAAAAAGAATGGAAAACTTCAGGTGCATCCTACCCAACAATAAGGTTCTAATGGTTCCGCTTTGGGGGAACTCCAAGCTCACTGAAAGAAAAGAAGCCAGCAAGGTTGAAAAGCCCCATATAGTCCCTGGATTCCAAGTCGACCGTTTATATTTTGGTGTTTTGCCTGTAAAGACCATTGTTTTACCAAGGGTGTTCAAGTGACAAATCCAGGGGACAGTTATTTTTACAGTCTTGGACTTCCAGGGATTATAAAGGGATTATAATCAGCATTAATCAGCCATTATAGAGATTCCTACTGTTGATGGAAGAAATCCTGCACTAGTTGATATGGAGAATGTCCCATTTTAATAGATAACAGGTGGTTGTTTCGGATTTCTTGCATCAAGTGTATGAACATGTATGAACCAACTAGTATAATGGAATGTCACAAAGGTTTTGAACATTGGAGCACCTGTCTCCGATTTCTGAGCAGGTACTTCGTCCGCAAAAGGCAAAAGGGTTTTGAACATTGCTCAGATGGTTGGAAGATGAATCCTTTCCTTTCCCAGACATGGGTGCCTTGTCAACCTTCATTACGGCCAATTGGAGAACATGTACACCCTAGCAAACAAGCTAGATATCCCGATGTTAGACTACACGAGGATGCAGATGACCAAGTCAACTTCGAATTTCTGGAAGAACTTTTTTGCAGGGCCAGATGTTATTTTGCCCCTTGACTAGGAGGCTCGCCATAAGAAAGCGAGGACAAACATGAGAACCTTTGTCAAGTCATGTTTCGGCTTCAGCTTTCTTGGGACAATCTCATAAGGGTGGGGGTGGTGGGGTTACTTTGTTGACTCCGTTGTCAAGTCATGTTGCGGCTTCACCTTTCTTGGAAGAATCTCATGAGCTGATTTCTTCGTTGATTGAAGCTCCAGCAGCTGTAGCTGCATGCAAAAAACCGGCATGCAAAAAGCCGGAATGCAAAAAAAGGCTTTACGAAAGATGTTGCTGTGCGCAATCAGAGACATGGGTCCTCTCTTGCTGGCCGGGAGCGGGTCAGCAAATAAAGGACAAAGGACAAAGGGCCTATTTTCAGGGGCGTGAAAACTGGCGATTTTACTTTTAGGGATTGTATTAACGAAATTGGCCAGATGTCACAATGATAGGAAAAAATGTGAATTTCCTCCTTGAAACGCTCGCAACTCAACATGGATGGTTGGAAGATGAATCCTTTGCTTTTGTGGATGGCTTCCTCGTTGTTAGTTTCAGGGAGAATGCCGAGGGTTTTGGGGGCGAAGATTTGATCAAATACTAAATACACTCCTTTAGACACGGACCTTGTTTTTGAATATACAGTATTTGTGTGGTTTGTGAATGTTGCAAGCGAAAGCTGCCAGATGAGAATCCAAGATGTTTTTTGTCGGATCACGAACATGTCGAAAAATGGAGGAAAAGGTAGGTGAGAAGGGCAGAGACACACACATCAAGCAAGTTTAATTCTGAAATTGTCCGACTTGAATTTGTTTAAGGTGATGGTTTACGGATGATACCATGGTAAATCACCATGAAAAAACAACATTTGGGAGAATATGTTTTTTTTTCCAAGCATGTTATGCAAATCTAAGTGACCCTCTCTCCAAGTTTGACAATTCTCTGTATGTGATACAGCGTACATGTGAGGGTTCTGTAAAATAGTGGGTACCCAAAAGACAACATTTGGGTGTTTTACCCCCAGTGACATGTACAGTTTATCATGCTATTTGTCGGGTGGTCATTGGGGCCACCTACTATTTTGAATAACTAGAGTGATTCCCTGTTTTTCGATGTTTTTCCATTTTTGTTCTTCTTAATTCTTGTCACCTCCCTCCGGCTGTAGGCCATACAAAATTCCGTGGACTTTTTTTAAAAAAAACTTCGTTGACCACGTGAAATCTGCCAGTCCTTCATGGGTCTTCCGATTGATGGATCCTCCCCACACCAACTCCAATCTATGCCATCCCCAAAAACCTTGTAGAATTCATGGGTGAATTTTGGTGACCCTCAACCTTAAGCATCAACCATATCCATGCCATGATTAAGAAAATCGAGGTAGATCAAGTGCTGACAGCAGATGCCACGGGTACATTGACTATTAGAGGTTCAATCAACAAGTCTCTTGGCTTAAAAGTGCTGCAAAAGTTTTGCGCCATTCATCAGCTACTGTAGTGGTTTCAAAGATTTGTGTTGGGGATTGTTTACCCCCTAATTATTTGGGAAAAGGATTCCGGGAATTTGTCTTTTTTGCTTGCATCCGCATGTTTTGTTGAGGAATAAAACCCTTTTTCAGGTGATCTTATTACCGTCAAAATGATCGCCTTAGTGAAAGGCTTTTCAAAAAAGATGGCTTTCATAAATCTAAGGTTGTTTCAACACACCTTTGGAACACACCCCTAAACCTTTACCAACGGGCTATAAAGGGATTCCTTTCATGGTTGACTAGGGGTATTGTTTGGGGTGTGCTCTACGGGTGTGTTGTAACTTTCTTGGAAAGATGGCTTTCCTAAACCTCTTTTTTGTTGCGATGGCTTGATGAACTACTCAATCACTCAACCTTTCCAGACGGAAGAGATGGAAACTGTACAATGGTGTGTGCATCAAGAAGATCATGTTGTTTTTCAGTGACAAACTAGGTGGTGGAACTCAAATATTTTTTATTGTCACCCCGAAAATTGGGGAAGATTCCCATTTTGACTAATATTTTTCAAATGGGTTGAAACCACCAACTAGCAAAAAATATTGCTAGTTGGTTTTCAGTTCGTTTTGATTTTCACGCCGATCCCTGAAAAAATGATCCAATTTGACGGTCGCATATTTTTCAACAGGGTGGTTCAACTACCAACTAGGGATAGAAACCCAGCAGCCAGAATGCAATTGTGTCAAATACCCCGAGCCTAAAAACGTTTCTCATGTCATCCTGGTGGTGAGGAGCCAGCATCCTGGGCGGGGGGGGGTACATCCAAGACATATTATATACGTATATATATGATATATGTTTAGCATACATATATTCAATAAGTGGCTGTCTGGATTTGTTTTTTCCTATTTTTTGGGGGGGGTGGACATTTGTATGCAAAATCTGAAGTCAAGTCAACTCATTTTTGTTTTGCCTCGTTCGTTGGTTGGGGGAATGAATGGAACAAATCAGGGGTCACTAGATTACCCATTTTGGGAGAAATGCAAATGTATGATAATTCTGAGGGGTTTCCCCTTAATAGTTCATTCTTTGGGGTTGGTAATCAATATAATGACCCCTGATCTCTTCAAATCTTCTTGAGCTTCATGTAGAAGGACGACGACAAAGATCTCTGAAAATTATTTGGCCACTACTTGGTTGATCATCCCAGGACTTGCACATGGTTAATAACCATAGTGATTGCAAGTACCCTAAGCAGGGTTGTTCCCTTCCAAATGGCCTAAATGGATTAAATGGCTTATATATAAATGGGGGCAAAATCTATAGTTGCTGCAGCCGGAACCATACAGAAACTGCGAGTCTGAGAGTGGTCCAAAAAATCATGAGATCCAGCTGTTGTTTATTCTTTTTCTTTCATCCAATCAGCTAATGGTTGATTGGTGGTTTGGGATTCTAGGGATACCCCTAAGTAACACTCCCTTTCAGAAGAGGATCCCAGAAATCCAAGCCACCGGCCCCCAAACCAGCAATTAACCATTATAGTAGATCCATTTTTTTGTATAGACAGTATACCCTCCAGGGGATTAATATATCCCACCTTGGGAAAAGGAAAATCATCTTCAAAATGCCATTTTTGGGGGGATATGTTAGGTCCCTGGAGGGTACCTAGCAGATGTCAAGACAGTCGTTGCTGGCACGCCATGTGTTTTCCAGGCTGGTGGATGAGCCACTTGTCTGCTGAGAGGATCCAATATAGGTGTTTCCAAAAATAGTGGTATCCCAAAATGGATGGTGAAAATCATGGAAAACCCAATTAAAATGGATGATTTGGAGGGAAGACCCACTATTTTCGGAAACATCTATATATGACCGTCATTTTGGAGCCAGTTGGAAACACCATGGGTTTGCCATTTCCATTTCCACCCCCTTGCTTTGCCAATGGCGGGTCCACGGAGAACTCTGAAATTGAAAAAAAATGAAAATATCAGAAACGGAAGGAATTCATGGATAAAATATCATGTACCACTCCTGATGATCATCTTGAATTTGTTTAGTTGGTGATTTTTTACGGATTCTACAATGGTAAATTACCATCAAACATCATCAAACCATCATGGGAATTTCATTTTTTGTCCAACCACCGTCTCAAGCCAATATAACTCATGAGAAATGATATGTCCAACATTGATTGTTATTGTTCCTTTGTAGATGTTCTTCCATGAACACTAAAATGAGGCCAAGGGTTTCTTACAATCAACATGATTTCTACCGCACTCGTTGTTGTTGTTGTTGTTGTTGTTGTTGTTGTTGTTGTTGTTGTTGTTGTTGTTGTTGTTGTTGTTGCCGTTTTCTCTTGGCATCCATCGGTGGACCCATCGACATCCCATCCGTAGGTGTCCATACCATGGCTTCCTGCTCAACGGCGTCGCGACCGTCACGTGCATGGTGTGGGGGCTCAATCTGATGAGTTCACCCTGGCGAACCATTTTTCACTGAACCATGATTATGGGAGGGAGGGTATACTACACAATTATTTAGAAATTATCATAAACCATTACAAGGATCCCCATTAAACGACCAGAATTTCATGGTTTTTTTAGTATCCAGGACCCGGTGGATTTTTCTTTGACAGTGGCTCAGGTGAAGAAAATGTATGGCATAAGGAGTTTTGTTTATCCCCAAAATTCAAGATACACTCCGGGATCAACTAACATAGCTGGCTGGAAAATGGACCCGGATTGAAGATGTATCTCCTTTAAAAAATGGGGATATTCCATTGCTATGTTAGTTTGCCAGAGGGTAAGGTCTTGGATCCTATGAAACCAATTGAGCAATGAAAAAAAGGCCCCTGGTCGTTTAGCTTGTTTACGGGGTGAAAACCTACCCTTTGTTATAGGGTTTATTATATCCCATTATAGGAATCCCTATGAAACAGCCGGGAATTCATGGCGAGTAATAAGGGTTTTTTTTCGTGGCTCAATTGAAAATCTAGACATAGTTAGTTGAATGACTAGGACACACACGCCATTATTTTGTTGATCTCATGATTTACCCGCCTGGAATTTAACATAGATTTGAAAGGAGATCCATGTTTAATCTTAGGGGTGTAAATATCAACGAGGGATCAGAGATGTTTCATGATAAACAATGGTTTGATGTTTGCACCCATTTGCTCAACCAATTTTGGGTCAAAAAATTCACGTTCAGCTAAAACGGCAGATCTGAAAGCAATCAGATTTTCATCGTATGTTGTCACAACTGCCTGCTGCGCACCCACTTGAGATGGAGACTTCTAAGCGCATGAAGTTGGCCTATAAATGAGGAACTGGGTGTTTAACCCCTGTAAGTGCATTTAAAAGTCTACTTACAACTTGTTTTGGGGTCCACTTTGTAGCTACTGTGAGTTATATTCAAAAAGACAATATTCACGTGATACCCTAAGAATCCAGACCCCTCTCAATCGAGTAGGATTGATGATCTCAATTCCATCCCCAGGTCATAGGATTGTTTCTGGGAAATCCCTTGCTTAGGATATATCTGGATCCTTTGGGATACATAGATAGTTGCAGGGATGGATCCTTAGGGATATTTTAAATGTACCCCCCAAAAAAACGAACATGACACTCGAAAATCGACCATTTGAAGATGTATTTCCCTATTGAAAATGGACATTTTCCAAATGTCATGTTAGTTATCCCGAATCACATCCGAGAAAACAACCAAAAACTGATCGTTATTTGCTGTGTATGTAGGGAATTGATTATATGCCCTACCCAGCTATATAGAGATTATAATTTGCCATGAAATAAGGATCCCTATACGAAGCAATCAGGAGTTCATGGTTATCATTTGAGGATATTATTTAACTGGCTGGTGTTTTCAACCATTCTTTATTTTCATCCCTATTTGGGGAAGATTCCCATTTTGACTAATATTTTTGAACTGGGTTGAAACCACCAACTACTTAAGGACGTTGTTCAACATTTGCGGAATCATTTGTGTCTTCAGGCGCGTCCAAAGATGAAGGGATCCTTTTTGGCAGCACCCAGAGTACCTTGGAAATTTTTACTTGGCAGCGATGACAGGTCGTGTTGGCAGGTGTTTTGTCCCATCCCGGTTTTGATTCAATGATGATGACTCGACCGAGCTTGTCATAAAGGATCCGGTTTTTATTGATCCGCATTAGAAAGTGTGTGGAGAGATTGTGTTGCAGAATCATTTTTTGGAGATTGACGTAGGTGGAGGGAAAGGATCATCATCATCATCATCATCATCATCATCATCATCATCATCACCCTCATCATCATCCTCGTCCTCGTCCTCCTCCTCCTCATCATCATCATCATCATCATCATCGTCATCATCGTCACCATCATCAAAGTCAAATGTCGCCGTTACTATTGATATTGCCATTGATATCCATTGATAAAAGATAATCATCATTGAATTCCATCACAAGAAAACACACAACATCCCAAAACAAAAAAAAAACATACAACCCGGAAGTTTCACTCCTTGCCCCGAGAAAATACTAGTTGGAAAACTACTATATATCCTTTTAAGATGCATTTTTTTTGTTCGGGGGTTATGCTGTTGGACTTCCAGGCACCGTCGAATCCTCACACCCTCCCCCTCACCCCCATTTTACAACTCAAAAACATCACACAAAGTGGGCCCGTCACAAGTTAGAAGAAGGGGCCTATAACTCCATTTATAGGGGTGAACAATCCCCAAATACCAATCAATTCTCGGCCATTCATATGGGGCCCCTACAATCCTCCATTTATAACGCTCGTTTTTGCGGCCCAATTTTTTTCATTTTTTTTCCAAGGCGCAATACGGAGGTGCCATCGAAAGTGCTCGCACTGGCTACTTTGATTCTGGCTACTCAGATGCTAACTCCCTTGGTGGTGCTGCTCCTAATGGCATCAATGCGAGCGGTGTCAGTGCGGGTGCCAATGGGATCTACGGTGCCTATGGTCCCTATGGAATCTATGGTGCAGGTGGCCGGGGGGGATGGATTGAACAACAAAAATTACTTCTGCAAAAAAATAGACCCTCAAAGAAAACACATGAATGTTACCTATAAAGGGACCAATTTCAAAAGGAAAATTGTCTTGCAACCAGCATTGTTCAAAGGATATGTTAGGTTTTGAGGGGTTATATACTTAGTCAGTTCATTGCCAACATGACTAAACTTTTGGAGATCACGAATATTTAGTCGAACAAATCGACTTTCAAAAGTTATATTCCATGGTCCCAGATGGATGAGCGAGTATCTTTTAGTTTTACAATCCATTCGAACCTTTATGACATACTTTTTCCGCAGATGTTGGACTCTGTGGCGAGTATCTTCTAAAGACAGGCTGTGCTATGATTCATTCTGTATTTGATTCGGCCAAGTACAATGGAATGAACTAGCTGGTGGTTTCAAAATTGTATTATTTTCATCCCTATTTGTGGAAGATTCCCACTTTGACATTTTCTTGACTGCAGGCGCCTACGGCAACGGGGCTGGCAATCGACCCTTTGGACCCTTTGGATATCTCTACGATGTGCTGGGCTACGGGAATGGAGTCAATGGAGCTTACTGGCAAGGTGGATTGCACCTTGATACTGATGATTTTTTGGCTGGAAGGGGATGAATACACCCTGGAAGATTAACATGGAACCTACAAATCACCCATTTAGAAAGGAAAATCATCTTACAAACCTCCGTGATTATGTTCCATGTTAATCTTCCAGGGTGTACTATACTAGGTGGTGGTTTCCAATATTTTTTTATCTTCACATCTACCGGTGGAAATGATCCAATTTGACCAGCATATTTTTCAAATGGGTTGGCTCAACCACCAGCTAGTATAGGGAAAGAGAAAACATGGGACCCACCTTTCAACGGGAGGTTCGGAGAATCATCGACTCAACAAGTACCAATAAAGAGGGGAGATGTGAGTTCCCAGGAGGGTATTTGATCTATTATCTACTATCATCAAAGCACTAGGTGGTGGTTTTAAACATGTTTATGTTCACATCTACCTGGGGAAGTGATGCAATTTGGTGAGGGAGTTGAAACCACCACCTAAAAGCATCATTACATTCGCGAAAAGTAAGATGGAACCCAAAAATGAAGGTTTGGAAGAGGATGTTCCAATTCTTGACGAACATATTTTTTAGATGGGACAAAAAAAACACAGCTTTGGAGTGTGATCATCTTGAGGTTGGACAATTTGCCCAAACGTTTGCGTCATACTTGAATCATAAGATTTTGGATTTGGCGTTGGGTTCATTTTGATTTTTTTCCTACCATGGTAATCGAAGTGACTCAGATTTTTTGCAACCCTAGCAATTGTCCGTTTAAAAAACAACACCCGTTTTAAGGGGGCTTCAAAAGTGATGGGTTCCATCCACCTGTTTTGTGATGTTTAAGGAGGACATTCATGGCAAGACATGTTTTTTTGATTTTGGCATCCTCGTCAGCACCAGGACTATGAAACATGTCTGGGAAAGAGTTTGGATCCCTATGTTCAATTCTTATTTGCCATTGGCAGCCTGGGTTAAGGGATTTAACCCCATGTCAATGTACATCTTGGATTTGTTTAGTTGGTGATGTTTTGCCTTGTACCATAGTAATCCACCATTGTTCACCGCCATTTAGGCAATATTTTTGGATTTCTTTCTAACCACTAACCACCAATCAAGCAAATCTAAGTGGCCATAAGGGCAGCAACCCAATCGAAAATGATCATTCCAAAGATCGACGATCTACCTTTGAGACGGATACGGATGCCATAAAAATTGATGACACAATTCCAGTGAGTGATGGAAAAAAAAGCCTAGTTGTTTAGGGTATAGGTTGGGGATGAAATACTATCCAGTTATATGGGGATTACTTCCTAAACCATTATAATGATACCTAAATTATACAACAAAGTAAGGCCGTTTATTTTTCATGGCTCAAGTCAAGTTAACACGGATGTAGTTTTCTTTGGTTCCCAAACCTACCATTTCACCCGCTTTTGTTGAAACAAGATGGTGGGACAATTGAAAACAAGCACATAGTTTCAAAATTGTTATTTCAGGGTCTGTAAGGGACTTCACAAATTGCATTCTGTTATCAATCATTTGACGTGAGGGTTTCTGGATGTTTGCGATGGGTATATATAAAAACTGCGTGTCGACTTGAAGTCTTGTTCATGTAGGTTGATGTTGATGTATTGATTCGTGAGGGGGAGTAATTATAGGGCTTGACATGTCTGGGTCGGAAAAAGTCATACCAATGCGCTTCGGCTTAGCCGCAATGATACATTTGTCATCAAGATTAAGAATATATATGTTGGGATGCTACCCCTCGCAGTAACAGTAGGGAAGTAAAGGTTAGTATTGATGGTGACAGTTACTGCGAGGAAGGGGGAGCATGTTAAAGTGTCCTTGAATTTTTTGGGATACATCCAAGATAGCAGAAAAACGTCAACATTCTCAAGGTGAAAACAATACAATTCAACTACGCAGAAAGATGCCTGGGCATCCCATAAATATCGCAGGATACTGTTTTTTTCTTCATGGAAACGGTCTCAAAGCTTGTGTTTGTTAAAGGTGATTTTTTGCTTCTTACCATGGTAAATCACCATTAAACAACCAAAACAACCATTCGTTTGCTTCTTACCATGGGCTTCATCACCATTTTTCACAACCTTTGGGGAATATTTTTGGAGCTTTTTCCAAGCACCGTTTCCAAGCAAATCTAAGAAAACTGCCGCCTTTCCGAGGAATTCTTCCACGATCCAACGAATGCTGCAAGACAGGCCACTGTTGGTGGGTGGGGTCGTCTCCATGCATGTTTGCGGCACGCCCTGTCCTCTACTTGGAGGCCTTTTTTGAATCTCAAGGACAGAGACGCCCACCCGGAGTACAGTAGTTTGTACTACAAACAATTGCTGCAGGAGGGCAGCAGTTGTGCTTGGCCAGTGCAAAATCAGAGCACCATGGAGACTGCATGTTTTTGGGAAGTCCAATGATGCAGAGTGGACATTCCCAGCCATGAGGCTGGACGACATGTCAGACCAACGCTGGATCTCTCCTACTCACATACAGTGGGTAGATGCGCCTGCAAGCATTCGCAGCCACGTCATTGAGATTTACAACAGCGTGGCAACTAGAGAAGCAGGCGAAAGCATTGCAGTGGACCTCGTGAAAGACACAAAGGCGTGAACTGCCAGCTGAAGCACACGCAGTAGCACAACACGCATCACCTAGCACAGTTTTAGGCATATATTTTGCCGTGCATGGATTTGTGGCAATCTTGGCAAAGACTTGGTAATCACATTGCTGACGAAGCTGCAAAAACTTTGTTAAAACATGAGGTGCCAGTCGTTATCCAGTGTGCACAGGACATTGCCGAATTTCATAAATTCTTCAAGTGAGTCATAAAAAAAACCTGGTTGTTTTGGGTATATGGGGATTTTACTACGCAATTATAATTGGATTATGATAAACCATTATAAGTTATCATAATGAATCCCATGAATCAACCAGTATAGTGGAAAGTAGGAGGGTTTTTTCGTGGCTCAAGTGATATCAAATTTCTAGTCCCCTTTTAGGGGACCTATCGATAGGTTACCTGGATCGGTCGGGGGCCCCTTCTGACAGTGGGCAAAAAAATGGCCTTACAAAGTGGGCCCCGAATCCACCAGTTGTATGTAGGGAACCTTGAATTCCATTTATAAGGGTGGAAAAACCACAATAAAACCACAGTTACCTATTTATAAGGCCATTTATAGGTCCTTAGGTGTGAAGAAGACCCAGTTACCCGTTTATTTTCGGCCATTCATAGGGGCCGCAATTCACCCCATTTGTAACGATCAGCTCGGGGCCCAACTTGTACGAAGCAAAGAAGGCAGAAGCTCCAAATTTCAAGTTTGAACGGGTTTGAAGTGTTGATTTTGCAGATCGATTTGGTGATTGCTTGACTCATTCTTCTGCCAAGATGTATTCAGGAAATGAAATGTTTGGGGTGTGGAAACAGTTCCTGGGTGGTGGTTTCAAATATTTGTTCACCCCTATTTGGGGAAGATTTCCAATTTGACTAATATTTTTCAGATGGGTTGAAACCACCAACTAGGTTCCTTTTTTATCAGAATGTTGCAGATTTTCCCTCACCCTATATGTTCTATTAACTTGGAATTTTGCGAACAAAAAAATACAGTTTCTCCTTCTATGAGCCTGTCATCTTGGATTTGTTTAAGGTGATGTGTTATGAACTGTATGATGGTAAAAATCACCATTTTTCCACCGCAAATCTTGGGATAACATGTTTTTTTTACTTTTTCCAAGTCATTTGAAAAATTGTGATTTACCCAACAAACCACCATTGAAATTGTTTTTTTCACCATTTGGAAATGGTTTTCACCCAACAAGCAAATCTAAGTCATTTGAAAGGCTGGATCCGGGCATGTCATTCCTTGCCACTACGGAGCTAAGATGCTGAGCAGCCGACATGTTTGGTGAAGATGTTCCGCCGGTTCCCAAAGGGGCACACCCCCTTGGTGTTTTCTATTTTGGGGCCTTAGATTCCCTAAGGTATGTAAATTGATGTACTGCATCATGTTTCGGGCTTGTTTCTTTTTTGACTGCTTTTTGTGTGAGTCTGTGATCTGTTTAAATTTGGTGGTGTTTTTGTTTTCCCTTTTTTGGCTGTACATCATTTTGTGTTACTGTATATCATCCTGTTGTACTTGAAATATTGACCTCACAGTGCTTGCACTTTTTGCATATACTTTGGGATGCTCCCTCAGGAGTTATCACCAAGATGAACAGCGTTTTTCGAAAAAGTATCATGACTGGTCAACCAACCCTCCCGAACGTACCCCTACCCCAGAAATAAGGCCTTATTAAGGGCTTATTAACCATTGGTTTCCCTTAATAAGGCCTTCTTAAAACCTCATTACTGGAGGGGGGTACGTTTGGGGGGGGGTTAGTTGACCAGCCATGAACTTATCACATTTTTCATGTGATGCTTGAGATCCCACTCCACGGATGCGAAGCTTCATACATCCCAACAATAGCATGTCAACTCATCCTGGTGTCCACCAATTCTTCTGGGTGGTGGCAACTCAAATATTTTTGGTTTTCATCCCTAATTTGGGGAAATCCGTCAAATTTGACTAATATTTAATATTTTTCAGATGGGTTGGAAACCACCAACTAGTCTTGCATTGTGGAAATCGGCAAAAAAATCGCCAAAAATGATGTCGAAATATTTTTTCCGGACAAGATTTATCATACCCATAGGATCCATGTATGGTATACTTACCTACATTTACCATAAAAATCAACCAAATGTAGGTAAATATACCAGTCCCATGGATCCTATGGGTCATAGAGATGCTTGGATTGTCACCCGCATGCATTCAGAAGTCATTGCTGTGATTTTTTTTTCTTCCTGCCAGGCGCTCCTGGATGTTCCTTGGAGATACACAGATTTTAAGGATGGCTGTGCGTGTCAAAAGGGCAAAAATCTGTGTGGATGTTTCCAAAAATAGGGGTACCCAAAATGGATGGTTTATAATGGAAAACCCTATTAAAATGGATGATTTGGGGGGAAAAAACACTATTTTCGGAAACACCCATGTGGTTTCCTATCGTTTCCTATGGTTCCTACGCAAGAACGTCAACATTTTTCCAGTTTTCCTCCCCCCTTAAAGCCCTCTTTCGGCAGCATCAAATCATCATCATCAAAGACCTTGGACTCTTCAACCAGCCAGGATGCCAGTCATCACCAGGATTTAGGGAATCCTTATAAGCCTTTATTTGAAATGGTCATCACCCACTCGAATTCGTGGGAGTTTTTGTATACCTATCACAATGATCCGGTGGTGGTGTTTTCTCGTTCAACGGTTGAGTCGGTTTCTTTTAGGGAGATCGATCCCGGACCGCGTCAGAGTGGGAATTTCCATGCTTGGAGGATCATCCCAGGACTTGTAAGTAGATAGGATCACCCTCATTTATAAGCCATTGAAAGGTGATTTGAAAGTGGTTCCCAACCATACATAGGGAACTGACTTACTCACCATGGTTATTAATCCCTTACAAGTCATGGGATGATCCTCCTTGCGTGGGGCATGTTTTCCAACTTAAAAAGGTCGGACCCCTGGCTCCGGACGTAAAAAGAAATCCGTTTTTTTCTACACGAAAAACACACCGCCGAAAATCCTCAGGTTTCAAGAGGGAAACCATTTTCCAGTGACAACCAGGTTTTTGTTACAGTTACCAGATCCAATCCCAAGAACTTCGTCCAAAACTTCATCTATATAACCCCCCCCCCGAAAATTAGAATTAGCATGTTGCCTGAAAAGGAACCTTTCTTTTAGAAAGGAAGATCTTCATCTTCCAACCATCATTTCTCAGGTGAAATTTGTTAGTTTTCGGGGGAGTAAACGTCGCTGTGAAACAACCCTTACCCCAGGTGCTGCGCAAGGAATTCTCGAGGTCGATCCTGTGATTTTGCGCGCGGGCGCGTGGGGTGACCAAGACAGCGGGAAGAAACGTGTTTTTTGAAGCGAGATTTGTTAATGGTTTCTGGGCAAATTATTGCGACCTCAACTTTCAACTGTGAGTTCTCAACTTTCTGACTTCATTTAAAAGCACCAGTTCAGTTTGGTATACGTATAGTATCCCATGATTTTTACACTTTGGTCTCCAGGAAGTATACTTGGAGGATCATCCCAGTTAGTCGGTGGTTAGGATCACCCCCATTTATAAGCCATGAAAAGGCCATTTGGAAGGGGTCCCATAACCCTACTTAGGGGACTTACGATCACCATGGTTATTAACCATTTACTAAATTCATAGGGAAAATGCTGGTACCCTTGGGATGGTATCCTTAATAATCAGCCCTGTACACGCCTTAAATAGTTGGTATTTATTGGGTATATCCTCGTTTAAAGGGCTCCTTGGGGGGTTAAACAGCTAGGGTACCATCCCAAGGGTACCAGCATTTTCCCTATGATAAATGGGATGATCCTCCAAGATATCATGTGTTTGTTTGAAACCTTTGCAGTCCTTGTTTTGAAAATTCCCTGGATGGATGGCTCCCAAACAAGCTCCGGTCACCAATGCCATGAGTCTAAACCTTGTAAATGGGTGTTTCCAAAAATAGGGGCACCCCAAAATGGATGGTTTATGATGGAAAACCCTATTAAATTGATGAATTGGGGGTACCATTATTTTTGGAAACACCCAAATCTTGATAGATGTTGATCGGTATACTTTATCCCATGATTTTTACTGGGTGATGACCAGTTCAAATAAAAGGTTTATAGGGATTCCCTACTGGAAATGTTTCACAATCCTGGGGATGACTGGCATCCTGGGTTGGAAGGTATATCCAAGGTATACTTTATCCCATG
Organism: Breviolum minutum Mf 1.05b.01; assembly: GCA_000507305.1. Classification (NCBI taxonomy): domain Eukaryota; class Dinophyceae; order Suessiales; family Symbiodiniaceae; genus Breviolum; species Breviolum minutum. The sequence continues at coordinate 102,997 of DF239234.1, forward strand.
TTTTGCCATTAGGTTTCAGGGTATTTGATGTACCTTTTCAGTTTTATTGTGTGTTTTCCTGAAGGCAATGTCTGATGAACTTCTCAGTGGCCGGGATACTTGGAATCAGCTTTGTGGGGAGACACACCTGGTGTTGCTGTTGCGATGCTGTCTGGGATTTGTTTCAGGTGATTTTTTACGTTTTACCATGGTAAATCACCATGTTTCACCACCAATTGGGGAATGTTTTTTTACTTTTTCCAAGCATCCTGGCCATGCAAATCTAAGTTGTTGCGCTTTTGTTTCAATGATTCCCATTGGACCTTTTATACAGAAACATGTGTGTTTTTTGGGGGGGAGCCGGGGATTGTTCTTCTTCGGGGTTCTCTTTACAAATCCTGGATTTGTGAATGTTCCGGGTGATGTTTTCCATCCGATCTACCAGGGGTGAAAAAAAACACGACTTGTTCCAACCATCTGGAGCAAATCTGAAGGCTCAGAGTAGACCAATGTCCAACTACCTGGTGGCAACTGAAAAAATATTTTTTAATTTTCACCCCGAAAATTGGGGAAGATGACCCCATTTTGACTAATTTTTTCTAAAAGGGGTTGAAAACGCCAACTAGCCAATGTTTTGGTTGGTTTTATGCATTCTTGAGGGGCGAGGTCCTAGGTTTGTTTTGTTTTGTTGAGGAGAAATTGTTTCATTGCTTGACACAAAAAAAGTGACACGATGATAACATGGAAAGTATACTGTACTGGCATAGTATTTGCTGGGAATATTTCGGGAATAGATTATATGTATGATACTAGGGATTTCAAAATTCGCCACAAAAAAAGGGATCCAAAATGAACCAATCAGAATTTCCATGGGTTCCAACCGTCATTTTTTGTCGGCGCTTTGACCCTTGATTCCATGGGCGCATTCGACTGGGTTTTTTTCTGCGTGAGGTACAAACGGATTTCGATGAAGCAGTGGGTAACGACGTCGAACGGATTGAGTTTCTTGGCCTTGTGATCAGGGCTTATGAAAAGCCATTGGTTTCCTTTAATTTTCGGCCGAAAATTAAACCCTGATTTTCTGGGTGGGTGCGTGGACGGGAGGGGGGTAGGTTGACGACCGCCATGATGTCATGTTTGAAGGGAAATTCTTGTTTCCAAGTCTATCCGCACGGAATCTATAGATTGGAATTTAATGGGATCCCTCCAATGCCACACTCCACAGGAAATAATAAGACCATATTAAAGGGTTTATTATATACCCTCCAGTAAACTAACATGGCAGTGGAAAATCCCCATGTTCAATAGGGAATAGGGAATACATCTTCAACTGGTCCATTTTCCATTGCCATGTTAGTTTACCGCAGGGTATCCTGCTAGGAACTAACATATCCCTTCCCAGCCGACACTTTTGAGTCGATGCTGTTTCTGAAATCCCGTTTGGTGGGATATGTTTTTGTTTCCTGGAGGGTAACCATCATGATCCCTTAATGAAGCCTTGTTAGAGCCGTAAGTCAAGGGCTGGTGGCATGGGACTGGGCCGGTTGGATTTGCCATAATACGTGTAACCAGGTAGGTCGAAAAAAGGATTACACCCCTCCAACTTTAACAGCAAATCAAAACAAAATAAGATCATTTTGTTTGATTATTGTTTTGTTTATGTTTTTTAAGTTTTCAAAATATACAATACTATACGTAGTATTGGCATAATTGATAGAATCCATTTTGATGATTTTAGTTAATACCATACTTGAAAAATCATGATGTATAGAACGTTTTATTTCATTTTGATCTAATAAATGATTGTGGGTCTTATCATATCTTAAATGTTCTTCTTTTAACATCTGGTTAATTTTTGATATTATTTGTTTATGATCATGAAATTAAATATTCCAACAAATAATCTTTTTATTGTATTTTGCCAGGGTGGAACTGCCTTTGGTGGAACTGCCTCAAGGAATCTTTCCATCCCAAGTTGGTGCTCACGCGATTTCCTGTCGTTCCGCTGAGAAGTATGGCAACAGCAAGTGAGCAAATTGGATTGCACCGCCTCGGCAGAAGTGCTCCTGTTCCTGCGAGCGAGAAAGTTGAGGTGGTGGATGGATATGAGTACTTAGACGTACAAATGAATGATTACCTGAGGCATTTGTCGGTGCGAAGCTTCAAAGGTGAATCACCGGTGCTCTACGTTCCGGAGGGGATGGAACACTTGTCGGTGAGCGTCGCAGTCCGCGACCGCAATATAACTGCGAGGAGTCCATTTTACTCCGCTCCAACATGCATTGGTGACAGCTGGGGCTTCGAGAACAAGTCAAAGAAGGACATCATGGTCTCTTGTTACAAGAGTAAGCGTGTGAGAGGAAGTGTGAGCTTTGTTCCAGCAACTGGTGCGTGCGGCTGCGAGCAGCTGCTGCGCCTGAGCAGCGAAAGGCGCAGGAGGAGCAAAAGCAAATGATTTCTTTCAACACTTAATGATTCGAAATAATGTTTATCTACTGATTATCTACTTTCATAATTGTATAATCAACAAATAGATTGTATATTTAGATTGGAATTCTTTAAGTCGCTCCGAGCGGCGAAAAAAATGCTCTTCATCTTTCTACACCACACCTGACCCCCCGGCCGGATACCCTTAGTAATCTACCGTGTTTGTCTTGGTCAATGGAGTTTCCTGGTTCCCTTAATAGGTGGTAGGTACCATATAATCCCCCAATTGGCAGTATATACCACTTATTTATTGCCTCTTGGTTGATTATATATCACCTACCACCTATTAAGGAAACCAGAAACAGCTATTGACACTTGGGGCTGATCCCTGTGGCTTCCCCAGGCCCATTGAAACCGCTCACAGTGTGAGGTTTATTTCGGTGTCGGGTTTGGGCAATGTCAGCCATAACTTCAAACCTGGTAGGCGCTGAGAAAAACCCGTGGAGTTTTGGGGGGAGGATCATCCCAGGTAGTAATTGATGAATAACCATGGTTATTAAGTCGCCTTTTTTCGGGTTGTTAACTTTTATACATGGCCTACATGGCCTCTAAATGGGGGTGATCCTAGCCAGGTACTAACTGATCTAACTGGGATGATCCTCCAAGTAGTGGAGGTTTGTTTTGTCATTCGCGTTTTCACGTATCAAAACCGTGGTGGTGCTTAGGTAAGGAAACTGAGCTGCCAAAAATGGCCGGACCACGAATGGGGGGTGGTGAATGACATTATGCCGTTTAGCCCAAATGAGCAATGAAAAAAACCCTGGTTGTTTAGGTTATAGGGAATTGTACTACCCAATTATATGGGGAATTTCATAAGCCAATGTAAGGATCCCTATAAACCAACCACTATTTCATGGAAACTAGGAGGGTTTTTTTCGTAGCTCAAATGAAGTTACCTTGGGTTTGTTCTATGACTTTTTTTTCGTTGCAATAGTCAAATTTCAGATGATGTTTCCAAATGTTACCCTTCCAGGATCTCCTATTAACGTAATTGATGGGACAAGAATCCAACCAATGAATACCAAACACTGCCATATCAACGATTTTTTTCCAGGGCCTTATGTTGTAGATATGTTTAATATCCATGGTTGTTACCTTCCCTAAAACTAGTAAAGGCCGTGAAAATAGCCCTTAGCAAAGGAAAGTAGCCTTGCCAGCATCAATTTTCAGGCGCTATGTTAGTTGCAGGAAAGGTAATTTTCTGAGGGCCTGCATTTTTCCCAAGGTCTGACTATCTTGTTTCACGAGCGGTTTAAATCAATGCAATGCGTCAAATCCTAGGTGGAAAAATGGTGAAAACGTTCTTCAACTTCTGTGGGGGTTACCCACACCGAAACTAACATAGCCCCTGAAAATCAATGGTCAGAAGACAAAAAACTCCTTTGGGGGTGGTTTGTTTTCAGGCGTTATGTTAGTTTTAGGGTGTGGAGATGATGATCCCAAGCCAAAATATGAACTATACAGTAGGCTCTAAGCACAAAAAAATGATTTTAAGTTTTGGGGGGATGATTTTGGTGATCCTTTCTACCATTAAGTGAAAATGTTCATTAAAATCACTCAATTTGGGATGAATATGTTTTATTGATTTTTTTCCAACCATGAAAGAGTCAAAGAAGTTGAATCTTCAAAGGTTTGTTTTTTGTTTTTTCCATAAGATGAAATGGATCAACAATTTTTCTGGCCGGTGCGAACGGAAGGGAGCGTTTTGGAGTGGGCGGTATCTGAAATCCCTTCAGAATAGGGAGCGATTTGGAGCTACCCCCAGATTTGAAAAAACATGTTGTTTGGTTTTGAGACGATATTTGGGGTCAAGGGGGTCATGTTTGTTTCAAGCTGTCACAGATTTTTGTTTAAGCATCGAGAATAGAACTCCACATGGGAGACATTACGAAATTGAAAAATCACCTTCCAAGGCGAAAACAGAAAATTCCAGGTTTGTTCCAGAGGCATGTAAGGTTTTTTGTGGATGAAATTTGGTCCAGAAAGTGGCATAGAAAGCATAAAATCAAATCGTCCCGTTTATAGCAAATCTTGGATGTTCCCCTTAGGGTCTTTTCAGTTTAGTAACTAGGTGGTGGTTTCAAACATTTTTATTTTCACCACTATTTAGGGAAGATTCCCAATTTGACTAATATTTTTCAAATGGGTGGCTCAACCACCCACCAGGTAAAGTTTTACATGTTAGCTGCTAAAAGTTGTTCACCTTTACCGGCCTTTTGGACCAAGGTTTAGCCAAGGCAGTTGTCTTTTCCTTACAGCATGTAACATGCCCCCCCTCCGAATGACTCCAAAAACCAGATGAAAATCTCATTTTTTACGGGACATGGCCTTGCTGAAGAAAATTCCTTTTAAAACCCAAAAGGTTCAGGTTTGAGCTACGGTAACTAGCGCATCCCTAATAAGGACTTTGATACTTTAGCACTACAAAGAAAAATAAGTAAGGATGCAACTCCTAACAAAAAGCTCAACCAAAGAAAAGAACCCATAGATGCTACAGTTAGAAAGCTTTCCTATTTTGTCCACTTCTGAAAAAGTTCGCTTCTTTCCACCACCTTTTTTTGCACATAGATGCTACGCATCAGGAACCCTTGCACTGAGATGCACGGGGCCTCATATGATGCCAGGGGTGAAACCTCAAAGACTGGCGCCGGTGCGTCCACGGAAGGGAGCGGATAGGAGGATATCTGAAGTACCCCATGTCATAACTGTTATAGCGAGCTGAATAGCTACCCATAGGTTTTGAGAAACGCCACATCTCAATGATTTTGCCCACAGGGCCCCTGGGAAGATGGGCCCCCAAACTTCCCCTTTCACCCCCACAATTCGAAAGAAATTACTTCATAAACTGTTGGTGAAACATCCGGGGGCCCATCTTCCAGGGGGCCCTGTGGGTGGGATCTTAGCACCATAGCTACCCCAAAAACCATTCGGGAAGATGATCCAAATGTCCAACGACCGAGTTCAACTTGAGGTTTCGGGGACCCAAGTTTGTCAAAAGCATACCCCTCCCCGGAAGTTTAACAGCGAGTTTTCCCCCGGAAGACGATCCGGCTTCCTGTTGGGAGGGTATTTTTTCAACTGGGAGAAGTTTCCAACTCCGAAATGGTGGCCCGACAACTCGAACTCGGGGGAAGCTTCGGGAATATGAGCTGCTGCTTGGAAAACTAGGTGGTGGTTTCAAACATTTTTTATTTTCACCCCTACTTGTGGAAGATTCCCATTTTGACATATTTTGACTAGTATTTTTCAAATGGGTTGAAACCACCAACTAGAAAAGAGCTAAGAAATTCAGGAGCTGAGGGTATACCTCTAGCATCCCTTCATAACAATGAGCGCTTTTTTAGAACTTAGGTTTCGATCGGCACATCTTGTTTGCCTAAACCTCGTAGTTACGGTGAATCTCTGTCACGTCATGAGGGTGCCAGAAAACCTGAAACTTCTGCTTGTGAATAGTAAGGGGATTGTTGCAAGATCTCTGTGAATAGGGAAAAAATGTTGAATCATTATTGTCATTATTTTATAATTTCCTATTTTCGTTCACCCTGATAGTATGTGTTCGGTGTTGGACATCAATTCAAACTCACATCATTTGTGGAGTTTTTTGCAGATTTCGCGTAGACTATATCCAGAATGCTTGCGGTGCATAAGTACATTTGATCGACCGTCTGTTTCGATGGGAGATAGCAGGTAGGACAGCTAGGGGATGATGTGAAGATCTGACATGAATTTCCCACTGAAAATGGCATCCTATCTGTTTCTATCCTAAGAAATCAGATTATCCAAAGATTTTTTTGGTCAGAAGCCATTTGTGAAAATTTCTGATACCCTAAGTATCCTGACCCCTCAAAACTGGCGATTTTGAGAACCTATACACCTTTGCGGGATCCGGGTTCAAACCCTCCCATTGGATGGTCTAATGATCCTTAGGGTATTTTTAAAAAATCTCTTCTCGTACCCTGCCTAAAACTAGCAGCAAACGCCCCGAAACATGGTGGTTCACCAATAGGAATCTCCTTATTCCTTTTCCAGTGGTCTATTTTCAGGTGCGAAATGGCTGTTAGTTTCAGGGAGGGTAGTTTCTACACCCCTACCGTACCACTCTCAGGAATAAGGGTTTATTAGCCGACCTTAAGAAGGTTTCAACCAATCATAAGGCCAGGTATTTCTGGGGTGGGGACAATTTTCAGGTGCTTAATGGCTGTTAGTTTCAGGCAAAACATCCAAGTTGTTTCCGTTCACCCTGGATGCCAAGTCGCTTAGGTGGAGCACAGGTAGCACCATTCCAGGAAATGATCGAGTAAGCTCAGTTGGAAGTTGGGGGGAGGGGTGTGATATTTGTGGGTCCAATTTCATGTGCCGTTTGTTGGCCCCGGTGGTCCAAGGGTTGATCATTAAACACATACTGGGTGGTGGCAACTCAAATATTTTTTTCATTTTCACCCCTTATTTGGGGAAATGATCCATTTTGCCTAATATTTTCAAATGGGTTGAAATCACCACCTAGACATAGTTTTTTGGAAGTTCGACCATGAAAATATGAAATTTCAGTAGGGATGAAAATTTCATCAGCAATTCCAGGGTTTTCAAAAACTCCTGTTTTTGTTTGTTGGCTTGGGATCCTTTGGAGGATTGCTTGAACATCGAAAATGTTGGTAGGTTTTTGGTGAAGAAAAAACTTGTTTGGTGATTTTTCCAGGTTGGGTTTGCTAATGTTGGGCACTGTGCGGCAAATAGATGTGTAAAACATATTGGATTTCACACTGGATAAGAGAGATGATAGATCTGCTCCAAGATCCTTCATAAGACCTCCCAAAAAAGTTGCAAGAAAAGGAATCAACAAGAGAAAAACAACTTGTACCATTTAATTCATGTTTGTTGCAATTTTTGAAAAGTTTGGCTCATATTATCTTCAATTTTCGTTGCCATCATGTTGCCATCATGTCATGTTCCTGTCGTCTTTCAACAAAAAAATGCCTCGTCCTTGATACGCCGACAAAAAACCTGCTTGGATGTCCCGTTGAAAGTTAGGATCAATGGTTAGGATCAGTGGGTTAGTTATAACCTACTTATAGATGGGGGATGAATTGGGCTGAAATAACCCACTGATCCTAACCGTTTAGATCCTAACTTCCAACGGGACATCCTAGTGGAAACACCGAGGTCACTAACGTTTTGGAGAACCAAAACGTCACGCAGCAACTCTTGGCACCTCCCGTCCGGGTGATCTAAGCTTTCCGACAAAAAAATTCACCGAGGGACCGAGGAGAAAACGAAACGACACGGGAAAACGACGAGGTGTGCTGGTTGAAAAAAGGGGCCCCTTAGGAATGTCAAATAGCCGACCATTTAACAAAGAATGGAATACTCTATAGCCTGGAATTGTTGATGAAATAAATCTAGGTGGTGGTTTCAAATATTTTTATTTTCATCCCAACCTATTTAACGAGCATATCTTTCAAACGGGTTGAAACCACCAACTAGATTAACAAAAAATACTCTACCCTCGAATTGTTGATGAAAATAAATCCATATTATATATAGAAATAGTGGTCTTTTTTCCACAACTATTTCTTTGATGGTCTTTGCACCCTGAAAAAGTTTAGATTTTGAACCCAACATCATGGAGGGTTTGTTCGGTTCAGATGATGTTTCCTTTTCAATTATATATATGGGATATATGGGCGCTCTTTTTTGAGCTACTTCAGCCGTTCGGATGTTTTTTTTTGCAGGGGTGTAGTAACCTTAGTCGGCACGCACGAGAGAAAAAACACAGTTTTGGTGGTGTCGAAAACGGAAAAGAAACTGGGTGGTGGTTTCAAATATGTTTCATGTTCAGCCCTACTTGAGGAAATGATTCAATTTGACGAGCATATTTTTCAAATGGGTTGGTTTGAAACCACCAACTAGACTTGATCATCCAAATGACTACTGCGGGTACTTCAGATATCTGCCGAAAAATAGCTGCAAAATACAAATAGGGAAAACAAAAACTATTATCTAAGGTTGTTTCAACACACCTTAGGAACACACCCCCAAACGACAACCTTTACCAACAGGCTTTAAAAAGCCGGGAGCCCTTTCATACAATGGCGTTGCCGGGAGATTGGTACCCGGGGTGTGTTCTGGGGGTGTGCTGTAAATTTCTCCGATTATGATCCAGCTACTTGGAGGATCATCCCAGTTAGTAACTGGTTAGGATCACCCCCATGTATAAGCCATGAAAAGCCCATTTGGAAGGGGAATATCCCTACTTAGGGTACGTACTAACCATTGTTATTAACCACTTACAAGTCCTGGGATGATCCTCCAACATCCGAAAACACCTCTGAGTTTGGACAGCTGATCATCAACAGCAAGATCACGGAACAGGCGTCGTGACGTCGTTTGGGGGGATTGTGAGGAGTTGGATCCCTCACGAATAGAGCAGTGATGAAGAACCTTGGTTGGTTGTTTTATATTGGGATTACTTGGATGTCCCAGGAAGTTAGTGAATGGTTAGTAAATGGATTATAACCTATGTATAAATGGGGTATATTGGGGTTATAACCACTTACTAACCATTTACTAACTTGCTGGGACATCCAAGTACACTCTGGTGAACTAACATAGCAATGGAAAATAACCCTTTTAAAGATGTAGTCCCTATTGAAAATGGAGATTTTCCATTGGAAAACTCGCCCAAATGAAAGGAAACTATCCTGTTGGAAGGGGAAGCCTTTTTCACTGAACCATGATTATGGGAGGAAGGGTTTTACTACACAAGTATATGGGAATTATAGTAAGCCATTGTAAGGATTCCTATTAAACAACCAGTATTTCCACAGAAATTAAGGGACCCCGGATTTTTTTTTCTGGCTCACTTGGAGGGTTGTGGTTGTCGGATCCAACTGGGGTCCTATGCTCCAAGCACGGATGCAATCGCGGCAAGTGAGTAGTTCGTAGTTTAAGTTTGGGAGCAGAAGAGACTACGCTATGATATGATATGCTGCAAGATGATACAAAATTTTATTTCCGTGTGTATATATTCTGGAATAAATACAATATATGATGGCTTTAAGTCTTTATCAAGGGAAATCCATCCAAAATGGCTTCAGCGCGAATTGAACAAAAGCTGTATCATTTTTCTTCATCTCCCCAAAGATGTGTTACACTGAACTAATAACTAATGTGCAACTGTGCTTTCTTTGTAAAGAGACACAGTTTTTGTTTGCTTTGTGGCCCTTTCAAAATGCAGCCTTTCAACTTTTGTAGCGAAGTTGGTAGCTTCTGTTCGCCTAATACTGTTGAGGAAAACAATCCGGCTAATTAACCTGTCATGTTGATATGGTAAATATCAAATATCCCATTGTTTTACGGTTTTTAGCACCATTCAACCGGTGGTTGGGAACAGGATTTCCGAACCATCAACAGTAGTTCCCTGGAAGCACTAATCCACCTGGCCGTTGGGGAATCATGCCGCTCCAATCGTCGAAGGTGGATGACTGTGCCTTCGAGGATGCCCTGTTTCATGCCATGGCAGTGGTACAATGTCATCTTCCACTCCGCCAGGCGGATGAGGAAAATCGTGTGTTTTTTAAAAACACTCCTGCAAACGAACATAGATACATAGCTGGCTGGAAAATGTCCACCTGTTTGATCGTATTAAACAAGGAAAGATTTTTTGGGATTCTCATGGGTAATGTTATACATGTTCGTTTCAGGGAGGATAACGGAAGGAAAAAGTTGGAGACGAAAATTTCGAAGATTTGAGCAGCGATCAAGAAAATGTGTTGGTTGGGGTATATATGGGTGGTTCCGAAAATAGGGGTACCCCAAAATGGATGGTTTATAATGGAAAACCCTATTAACATGGATGATTTGGGGGTACCACTATTTTCGGAAACATCCATATAGGGGATGAAGAACTGCTCAGTTTTTTTTGGGGGGTATTATGTCATAAGCCATGAAATGAGGACCCCATCATTACAACAACCAGGATTTCGTGGGAACCATGTCACGTGTCAGTTTTGATCACTGCTAAATTTCAGGGGAAGAAATCTCGTTCACAACCACCGGTTGGATGGTGCTCAAACCCTTGTAAAAAAATAGGATAAAGCCTACCAAACCTCAACTGGTGATCGCCGGATTTCTGAACCATCAACAGTAGCAGGGGGCCCACCTTGTATGTCTTTACCCAGCTTGGTGAAAGTGGTTAGATCGATTTGGGGGTGGGATTTTTACCAGCTTGTGACACAGCAATCTCCCAATTTTCCCAACGAAGTGGGGAGAAAGGTACACAAAATTCAGTCTGTTATCCGACCGTCGCGCCAAGTTCGTTAGGTGTAAGTCTCAAGAAGCAAACAAATATGGCACTTGGGATACGACAAAATACCCAAAATGCCATCGCTGATCCATCATTGACTATCGGATATCAATGGAGAAACACGTTTGTGCTACTTTTTTTCGAGGGGAATTTCAAACGTAAGCTAGCTTCACTTGACACTCTTGGGGAAGCGAATCAAGGTAAGGAAGATTTTCTTAGTTGAAAGTATTTTGGCACTGGAAATGGGTGATTTGTGTTAACTCCCCGAAAACTAACATGACTGGCTAAAAAATCCACCATTTGAAGATGTATTTCCTGTTGAAAATGGGGATGTTCCAATGTCATGTTAGTTTTCAGGGGTGTACACCCTTTAACTCCACGATTGTTGGAAGTCAGTGTTCACCTAAGCTTTGAGTTTGGGTCACTTAATACTTAATCATCCGAACATAGGGCACCAGCTCGCAGAATTGCCAGGTAAGTGATAATTGACTTGATTCTTTCTTGATATTTTTTGTGTTCACTCTCAAAAAAATTGAGAAAAGATGCCCATTTTCTGACATATGAATCATATGAGTTTTTTTTCTGGGGTTGAAACCATCAACTAAAGTTCTCTTCGAATTGTCGTAAAACCCGGTGATTTTTAAGGACTCGGTGACCTTTAAACAAAATTTCCGGAAGGATCATGGGAGGTCACAAACCGAAAGTTACCATGGGAAAATCGGGCCCCTAAAAATTGACAGGTAATAAACCTTGGTGATGTAGGGTTTCTCCTATTTTTTAGGGTTGTTTCAGGTGATTAAGGCGAACCCTGCTTGTGTTTGTTAAAGTCAGTGATGTTTTTACGGATTTCGATTCTCCCATGGGATTCACCACCATCATTAAGCCACCATTTTGGGGAAAATTATTTCATTTTTCCAACCACCAAACAAGCAAATCTGAGCTTGGATGAATCATTTTAACTCACCATCACCTTTTGGGATCATAAGTTTTTTGTTTGGTTCACTTCATGGCCATCCACAGTGGTGGAAAGCCCATGCAAATCTGAGTTTAAGGTCACGGCAGACTTACCAAGCTCTAGATTTCTGAATCTTTCTCAGCAGATTTGACCCAAAAAAACGATTGTTATATACCATGGAGTTGGAAACATGGGGCCTGCCCCTATAAATGGCCAAAAATCATTTGTTTCATTGGGGTCATCGCATGTTACGGCCCCAAAAAGTGGAGTTACAGTATAGCTTATAACCCTACTTATGACTGGTAGGGGGCCACCTTGTAAAACCAAACCATTTAGTCTTTAGTAGATCCATTTCGGGATTTCAGGGTTACTGTACTCTTGTCACCACTTTGTTGCCCTTGTTGCTTGTGACAGCTCCAGGTACAAACAAGCGCCAACACCTCCAGCAACACGACAGTTCCATCAACTTCATCTGAGAGGACCAATTCTACCAACATTTCCGCGAAATAACTGAGTGATGCGAAGTTGAAGTTGAAAAAAAGACACCGAAAAACTGCGCTCCGCATGGGGGTGGAAAAGGCATCCCGTGGAACTTAGCAGGTGGTCCCCAAAAAACCTGTTTTTTAGTGGGGCCAAACAAATCCACTTAAATGGGGTTATAACCTTAGTAAAAAGGCGCCCCCCCAGAACTCGATCCATTCAATGAATGGATCGGCTCGGGGGCCCAGCGGATCGTGGGGCACCTTGAGAGGATTTTGTTTTTTGGTTGAAACTCACAAGTACTGTTGATGGACGAAATCCCAAGGCCAACCACCTGGGATATATATATATATATAACCCTGTAAAAAAATGGAATATTTGCCATATCAACTGGTGATCGCCGGTTTTCTGAACCATCAACAGTAGGATTTGCCAATTATTTTTCCCCGAAAATTTACAGCTGCATCTTTTCCATAGATCAGTGAAAAAATGCCAAGTGAGCAGTGCAAAAAAACATGACAGCGATCTAAAAACGACCCAGTTATTCGGTGAGTACATAATCTTCCAGGATTCCAGGATGCCTATTAAACAACCACCCGTATGATGGAAAGTAGAAGTTTTTGTTTTTGTTGTTTTTTCGTGGCTCAAGTTGCTTGTCTTTGAAATAACTTTGAAATGTTGTAATTAGTCTCAATAGGTTTTGGTTGTTGGAAACAGCTTTTTGATCTGCAACATGATCAGCAGAAGCATGGGGAAATACATTATCAAAGCCAGGTCCCAGATCAAAATCATGAGAACATGGAGTCACTCCCATTATCATGGGTGTTGCCGAAAATAGTGGTACCCCCAAATCATCCATTTTAATAGGGTTTTCCATTATAGACCATCCATTTTGGGGTACCACTATTTTTGGAAACACCCTCATGGACATCTTGAAAAGATGGTTTCTTTTCAGAGACAACCTTTCCATTTCTCATGTTATGTCATATTCCACTTCCATCTTCATGGGAGGAATTGATTTGTGCAAAGCAAGCATGTTTTTTCGGCTGTTTTTTCCCACTTCTTTCCATTTCACGTTTGCGGAAAATTCTGGCTTGTTATCAGCTGTGTGGTCGAAAGAATCGAACCTTTGAAAGCTCCAGGTTTGATGGACGTTTCATGGTGCTTCATGACACCCTCTAGGTACATTGAGGTGTAACAAGGGGTGTTTCGTTTTTTTTGGTATGTTTGGTTTGGTGTTTCAAATCATCACGATATCATACCCCTCAAAAAAGGGGAAAGTTGAATCCAACTACATTCAAACATGACATCGGAAAAATTGACACCGTGTTGAATTTGCAGATTGTGTTTTTTTTGGGGGGGTCATATGCTCAACGTTGGTTGAGAACAGCCTGCAAGATTCACCTGAAGGGAAATGACTCGACCTGTCGACGAGAAAACCTGAACAACACATCCACCAAACCCAAACCACCCGTCCGACATCCCATGGATTGACATACCTTTAGCCCAGCCAATCGATAGCCCACGACTTCTTACCTCGCTAACAACGGGCTAACGTTGAGCTGATGGCGTCATGGAAGACACAGGGGATGAGGAGGAGGTTTTTGCACCAAGTTCTGGTTTGCGTTGTTAAATGTCTAGAGATTTCAAAGTGAATTCCAAAGATTGTTTCGGAAAGAAAGATGGAAACTTTGAAAGTAAGGCCTAATTATAGTCATTGAGCTTGGATGTTTTCTTCAAATTGGATGCAGCCATGTTTGTATGTTATTTTGCCGATTGATATACATGTATCATCATGTATCTACGTTGTGTCGTAGATCTTTAGTCATCTTTAGTCAGGTATATCTATTTGTGAATTGAGAAAGGAGCTCCTGTGCCAGTATACTTTTTATAAGAAAAATGGTCTTCCGAAAGTAGCAGAGACACGATTTTTTTCAAGTACAAAATTGCTTCTGTGTCAAAATTTATAAAAAGTCATGTTGCAAACGGTGCAAACGGTGCAAACACCTGCTAGGTGGTGGCAACTCAAATATTTGTTTATTTTCACTCCTATTTGGGGAAGATTCCCATTTTGACTAATATTTTTCAACTGGGTTGAAACCACCAACTAGCCTGTCATGTTCAACGAAAGACTACTACCGTGGGAAACCCTCCGTGGTTTGGGGAACACCAGGGGCAACGGGGAAACTGAACCGAAACTTGGGACCGTTGGACCCTATCAATGGGCGGTTCCTCCCAGAAGAATTCCATATGGTAAGGGATGGGAAAAATTAAACCAACCTGCAATAGTACAGGGGGTCATTAAATGATACACCCATTTTTGGTGGAATCAATCAAACCATACAAATCTATGGCAATTTTGAGGATTTCCCTTTATAATAATGTTTTGTTTCGGTTGGTTATTTCAGGATTCCCTATGGTAAAGGTCCCTTGTGATGTTTATCCCCACACTTGGTGTCATTTCTGTCTTGGATCTGATAGTCGGATAGTTGGTGATCAAGGGCTTTTTCAGATGCACTGATACCACCAATGAACTGGAGTAAGCTTTCGGTTTCCCCCCAAATCTTGATTGTGTTTAGGCAGGTCGACCACCTGAATCCTCCATCATCTGAAATATTTCGCCCCCTGTTTTTTAACCACCAAAAAACGTCGACCGTTTGGGGACCTAGAACTTGGATTGCCCAAACCGAGGCCGAAGCTCCCGAGGCCGTCGTTTCGGACAACAACGGGACCACCGAGGAGGTGGCCGAAGCGAAGGAAAGTGCCGCAGAGGTGGCGGGAGTCGGGAGTCTTGAAAAAGGGACAGTCGGACGGGTGTGTCACACGTATATCTCCATGGTATTTTTTGGATTCGGGATTCTTGAGTGATTTTTTCACCCATCAATGGTATACCCACTATAAACTGCTTACTGTAGGGATTTCCCCCTATGAGGGGTACATTGAGATTGGGGTACATCCCTGCCTATCCCCTCAGTTTTTGGGGGAAAAAGTTCCATGGTAAAACCTTGGAGGATGGGATCCCAGTGGATTGGCAAGTAGTTAGGATCACCCGCATTTAGAAGCCATGTGCATTTAGAAGCCATGGACTTCGGCCGTTTAAGTAGTCTTCTGATATCACCGGTGAGAAACGTTGAAATCGCACTATTTGGGCGGTGTTTTTTTTTCGATGATTTTTTGAGGGAGGCACTCCTGTTCACTTCATTTGGAGTTAGCATTGCACCCCTGAAGTTTAACATAGACCCCTGAAAAACGGTGGTCGGAAGACTACATTCCTATTGGGAAGGTAACTTTTCAGGGGCTAACTGCTAACTGTTAAACTTCTGTTGGGATCTGTTGGAATCTCGAACTAAAACTTCACTTTCCAATGGCATCCTGGTCTAGGGCCACACCCAAGATCTACAATAAGATTTGTTGAGGAAAACCTTCATGAAACATTCATGCCATGAAAGGCTGAAATTGAAGCTGAAACCTTCCCTTCAACTGGAGGTGCGACAGGTGGACCTTGCTCTTCGGAGATGACAAAGGGATCAATTACAACTACACCCCCGAAGATTAAGATAGACTAGGTGGTGGTTTCAAATATCTTTTATTTTCACCCCTATTTGGGGAAGATTCCCATTTTGACCAATATGTTTCAGATGGGTTGAAACCACCAACTAGTAGAACCTGAAAACAGACCCCTGGAAGTTTGGAGATTCCGAACTTGGAAAACCCATCACCTTTAGGGTTCCATATGTTAGTTTTCCGGGGTGTATTTGTCACAAAACCCTGGATTTTGTTTCACAACTCGGCATGACTAAATCATGATGAGTGGATAAACAAGCCTTTCCGTTTGAAATGGTACGTTTTCTGGGAATTTCACATAGGATCCATGTATCGTATATGCTTACCTACATTTCACCCTGAAACTCAACCATTTCATGTAGGTAAATATACAATAGCCCCATGGATCCAATCGGCATGTTAAACATTGGGGGATAACTAATCTAGGTGGCGGTTTCAATTTTTTTTATTTTCACCGCTATTTGGGGACTAATATTTTTCAGATCGGTTGAAACCACCAACCAGCAATTAGTAGTGCTCTTATTCTAAGTAATTCGTCTTTTTTGAATGTGGAGAGAGATCCAACCCCTCAGCCATCTGAAAAGTAGGGAGATCCGGAGATCCTTTGGAGAAATGAACTGTTTATTGTTGGACTCTCAAAAAAGTCTGCGTTTTATTCCCTCGGACGAGAGGTGCCATGTCTTGATTCAGGCGAAGGAGAAAGTACTTCACTCGAAAGTCATGCATGGCGTCACTGGGCGAGTGGGGGACAAGGGAATGCTTGGTGTTGTTCACACTCCAAAAGGTCGCGTAGGGAAGGAATTCATGCATCAGGATGATGAAACAGTAGGTTTTTCTTGAGTTGTCTTTCCCTTGGGCAATGAAAAAAAGAGCCCCTGATTGTTTAGGGTAAATATTGGGAGAATATTGTTTGTATTTTTCCAACCACCGAGCAGTCGCAAATCTAGGGTTGGTTTTTTTCACTTGAACCCTTTGGGGTAATCCAACATGGCAAAAATCCACAATAGATGTATTGCTTGGAAGCTGCACCAACGAGCCAGTAAAAAGTGAAGGTTTGGTTCCGAATCCCCTAAACATATAATAGTCCTGGTGATGACTTTTACTGGTTGGGGGGTGAACCCAATGTATTTTCTTATTTGCAAAAGGGTCGGAATTTGCCAAATCTTCGATCACAGGAGGGTGAAAAAACACCACCATCTAAGAACCATGTTCATCATGGTTCAGAGTTCTGCACGATTGTGTTCATGGGTATGGGTTTGAGTGTAGCATTGTTTGCCAATGTGCAGGTAAGATTACTAAGCAGTTTATTCTCATTGGGAATTCAAAAAAACCACCCAATATGCCAACTTTACCAGGGAAATAGCCGGCCTTACAAATGAAGGACAGTACCCAAGCTGGTGATTTCAACGATTTCTTATTGTTCACCCTTGGCAACATGGATTCCCTTTACCTTCGACTATATCATATGTTTTTGGGGTCAATTTTTAAGGTAAAGGAAAACAAAAACACACGCCACATGGTATACGGTCTCCGGTATCCTGATGTTCCCTCGTTCTCGTGGACAAAAATCCAGTCCCCCGAGGTTCATCGTTGTTGGATCAAGCGAACAAAAGAGACTCCCACTTCGAGGTGCTCGAAAATCAGGGCCATGAATTATGGCGGTGGAGGTCGTCAACCAACCCCCCCGGGCCACATACCATACCGCCTGCCAGAAATAGCCGGCCTTCTTAGGGACGTATTAATATCGTATTAATGTCATTGGTTTCCCTTGACAAGGCCGCAAATTAAGACCTTTCATTTCTGATGGGGGGGGAACGTTAGGGGTTGGTTGACGACCAGCTATGAATGAAGGACCAACTTGAGCTTTCTGAGTTGAGTTGTTCACCTTTAAGCGGCAATTTGGGACGCTCAGTTTTGCCGAGTCTAGGGAGGGGTTTCAGATACTTGGATTTGTTTAGTTGGTGATGTTTTGTACGCGAAACCCATGGGATTTGTCAACCATTAATTAAACCACCATTTGGGGCGAATGTTGTTTGGTTTTTTTTGTTGCAACCACCGAAAAAGCAAATCAAAGATGAAGGAAACTTTTGGGTTGCATGATCGACCTTTTTTTAGAAATCCATACTGTAGGGTTCCTGTTCTTTGAAAATGTGAATCATGGTGTTTTGGCCAAAAAATTGGGTGGGGGGGTCACTCATTTTGAGACATAGCCATATTAATAGTGAATCTCCAAGAATTTGTGGTATATGACCACAGGTTCGAAAATCACCCCCAAAGAACATGATTCAAACTGCTACAAGATTATAGTGGAGGTGAAAACGGATTTTGTTGGGGGAGGTTTGGGATTTTGGATAAGCCCCATGTGTTCACTGCTAGGAGTTGAACTTGGTCCATATTGATCCCATGGCATGTAGCAATACGATCAACAAACCACCTAAACCAGCTTTTTGTCCAACGAAAAAGATCAACTCGGATGTACCCTCCAGGGAACTAACATATCCCTTACCAAGGTAATGTTGAAGATGAGTTTCCGTCCCCCCCCGCTGAAATATGTTAGTTCCATGAAGGGTATTGAATATTTACGACTGCGTAACACCTTGAATGAAGATATTGTATAGGGGGTCCTAAATTGGTGGGTTTCCCCAACAAACCCATGGGTTTTCCTACTAAAAATTGATCATTTTGGGGTGTGAAATGGGGGTACCAGCATTTAAGGAAACCCCCATATAATTCCAATTTGAAAATACTGTGGCTTTTGGGGCGGCTGAAATTCCCCGGAGCAGGGGCGCAAGGTGCCTGCAGTTTGTCTCTTTGAGTTTACCAAGAATGACAACGCATAACCCACTTGAAAGGTGCTCAACCTATTAAATCTATTAATGTCAGGATAATGTTGTCTTTTAATCTGTCGCTTGTTGAGACTTTGAACGATGTGACAAAACAAAAGTCAGCATCCAAAATGCCGTGAGGATGCAAGCCTCTTATTCTCACAGCAATCAGTGCTTTCCGATGTCTCACTAACTAGGGGAGATTGAAACAAAAAGACATCATCCTAAAAGGATCCCCCTTCCAATTTTCTCTATAATCATAATCTCTAAAATGGGCGGGGTCGTGCGCAAAACAAAATGGGTGTCCACCTCCTAGTCAGGGTAGGTGGGGTTGAGCACGGCATTGTGTAGACCCCATTTTGTAGATCCTCCCTTCTCTTAAAATCAGTTTCATTTCATAGAGATCTTTAAAATGTGATGTTGGTTCCACGAGCCTTTTCTACATGCAGGCCCATGCCAATAGCACATGTAACATCAACAACACAACTCTAGGTGTGTGTGCGTGCTGCCAGTTCGCAGAAACCAACAGTTGGGGTGTGCACACCCATTTTGTAGCTGCTACCCATTTTGTACTACAAAATGGGGTGCCGATAAATCCAAAGGGAGATCTATTATATAGGTGGATTTAGAAATGACGATGTGTTTTGTTCAACCTGTTTGAGTGAGGTTTTGATATGTGGGAAACATTCGTGGCAAAGCCTGTCCTCGGATGACTTTTCGGTGAAAAATGGAGAACCTTCATCCTGCCCCCGCGGCCCAGGGCCTTCTAGCCCTCTACGAGCAGTACAGCAAGTGCCAGCGTCATTTGCAGGCGAAAAACGAAGCAGTGCCGAAAAAATGTTGATGAATTTTTTGGGGGAGCTGAGCTGAGCAGAGCAGATGGGCAAATGGCCACTTGGAGGATCATCCCAGTTAGTAACTGGTTAATAACCATGTGATCGTCAGTCCCCCCCTTCCAATCCCCTAAATGCATTTTAAATCGGGGTTACTGACCACTAACTAGCTGGGATGATTCTCCAAGCAGACCCCCCCTTTGTGTACAGATCGTGGGTTGTTGAAGTAGGAAATTCACCCACTAAAGCCCTGAACTTCTAGCAGAGTGGGGACTGGATAGGTTTGCCTAGAAGAGTTTTATTTGCTGAGATTTATCCCCAAAAGGAATCAGAAAAAACATCTCTAGAGTGGAACCACCAATTTGTTTGACCGATACCAAGTTGATTGTTTTTGTTGGTTGACTGGAATCGCTATTTTGTGATGGTTTTCCGTTTTCCCGATCTTAAAGTTTGTGTAATATGCCCAGTACACTCCATTAAACCATAGATGGGGTGAAAATTGACTTGGATTTGTTAAAGGTGATTTTTATTGTCTACCCTGGTAAACCACCTTTAAACCACCATTAGGGAGAATCAGAATATGATTTTTCTTTTTCCACGCATTTTCCAAGCATCTTAAGCACATCCAAGTCGAATAATCAATGGAAAAAACAAAAAAAGGCTTTGCAGCCAGCTACTGTTGATGGAAAAACGGATCTCTTGAAACCCCAAAAATATTAAATTCATCTACAGCTGCGATATCCATCCCAACTAGCACAAGACTTATGACCCATCAACATGTATGGTGGTGCTTGGTTTATGAGCTGGGGTATCTAAAATCCCTTCGTAATAGGGAGCTTTGGAGATTTGGTTTCTCAGCAAATTCATGAAATGCCTGCAGAGGCGATGGATCATAAAAGTGAGGGTGCCTCAGGTGTTGCCTTTGGTGGCAAAAATGCTGGGTGTTGATGGGTGTTGTGATTTTTGGGTGGGCAAGGTGTTTTTGGTTTTTATGTACGATTTTGGGAAGAATAAGATTTTTGCCAGAAGTGATGATGATGATGATGATGATGATGATGATGATGATGATGATGATGATGTGATGATGATGATGATGAATCATGATGAATCATGGTGATGGAGAAGAATCATGATGAACTGTGGATTTCCATAAAGATGTGGTTTCTTCTAGAAGCAATGTTGCTAGATTTGTTCATTTAATAATTGCAATGGATAGTTGTTCGTTTTCCAGTTTTTCAGGACTGGGGAGGTGACAACCTGCCAGTTGCTATCTTAGTTTTTGGGAGTGAGATTTCCACATTTAAGTCCTCAGCTTTGGAAAGTCGTTTGGGACCTTCTACAAGGTGGGCCCCTATCAGTTATAAATGGGGTTTTAACTACCATAAGTAGGGTGAAATAACTCCAGTTATCCATTTATAAGGCCATTTATAGAGGTTATAACTCCATTTATAACTGATAGGGGCCCACCTTCCACCCTCCTGGGGAACTATCCTGGGACCCCTGAACTTCAGATGTTTGAGTCGATACGGATTTCCGTTCACTTCCCCGTTTTCGGTCCGGTGGGTCCCATGTGATTCATCGTGGAAAACCGAGGAGGGTAGAGAATCGACCACAAATCTACGCTAGGGTGGTGGTTTCCAATTTTGATAGGGTTTTCCATCATAAACCATCCATTTTGGGGTACCCCTATTTTTGGAAACCTTGATATGGGTTGGTTCAACCACCAATTAGCAATGTATACACGCACTAAAACCCTAGAGAACCCCCCCCATGGTTCACCGGTAAGCTGCTCTTTTGTTGGAAATCGCCCAGATTTCTGAACCATCAAGACATATCCAAAAAACGCGGGTCATTTCCCTCAGGAGTCAGACCACCTGCACCCAAATGGACCAATGAAAAAAAAGGGCCCCTGGTTGTTGAGGGTATTTAGTGGATTGTACTACCCAGCTTTGTGGGGATTATTTGATAAGCCATTATAAGGATCCCTACTAAACAACAAGTATAATGGAATGTCATAAGGGTATACTAGGTATCAATCATGTCATAAATATACTGGTGGATTATACTACACCAACAGCCCCTCCGTTTGAAACTATCAAATTTCAGGTCGTGTTCAGGTCTGTTTTTTGGTGGGTTTTTTGGGGGCTAAAATTTCCGACCCTTGGAGGATTCAGGCATATACTACCCAGCTACGTGGAGATTCTTTCATAAACCATTATAAGGATCCCGTCATTAAACAACCAGGATTTCATGGAAAGTAAGCGTTTTTTTCCCAGCACCAAATTCCCTGCTATGCGCAGAAGATTTCTTGAGGTTCCAATCAACGACTTGCGCAAGAGGTGGGGGGGAAATTCCTGGAATCAAGAATTGTTGTTTGATTCTCAAAAAAAAAAAACGTGTGTTTGTTTAGTTGGCGATTTTTTACGGATTCTACCACGGTGAATCACCATAAAGCTACCATTGGGAGAATATGTTCTATTTTTTCAAGCACCAAGCAAGCAAATCTAAGAAAAGATGAACACAAGATGGTTGATGAACAATACACAGCTCACCATTGGGGATGCTTCAAACATGTCGTATCTCATGTGTTGTTTCATAAATGATCAGAGATTTCTGGACTCGGCACCGGTTTTTTTTGGCCAGTTTTGTGCCTAGAGAGTAGCTTTCCTGGCGGCAGTCTTTTTCCAGGATTTACGAAGGCCCGGTTTGGTTTCCCAAACACGTGGGGAACTACATTCTGAGCAAAACTCTGGAACTGCTCGTGCCTTCTTTCTATATGACACAGAACCGGCGCAAAGAGAAGTTGCCTCTGCCACTTCATGGAAGGCTGGCTATGCTATGTTGATTGGGGCCGATCTGCCGATGTGTCAGGGGCTAACCCAGGAACAGGAAGCACTATTTGCAGATCATGAGTTAGAATGTTTCCCAGAGCCTACTGTGGCTTCAGGCGGTGCATGCTGACAACAAAACTACGAGCAAGGCTCTTGGAGCAATTTGCTCAGCTCAGGGTCACTCAACGGATTGCAACTAACTAATCTACATGCAGATATACTCACAGTGCTAAACGATGCTTAACAGTCCCAGGATGTAGAAAATGCAGGTTCAAGTTGGGTGACAAGAGTCAGGTCCGTAGGTGAACCCAAGGTAGTCTTACTTGGCCAATGGCTAAACTTTAAAATTTTTGGGATTACCCCTTTTTAGTAGGGAAAATAAGCCCTTCAAACTTTTATTTCAGGCTTCCATTGGCTAAGTGAGTTTAGTTTACACAGTACACGTGTTTTTTGAATTCCACCAGTTTGGGTTTGGCGAATTGCCCAGATGTGGTAGGTTTTTAATCGATGACTGGGTGGTGGTTTCAAACATCTTTTATGTTCAACCCTACTTGGGGAAATGATCACATTTGACTAATATTTTTCGGATGGGTTGAAACCACCAACTAGATGAGTCATCGCCTACGGGGAATGATCCTCTGCGAAAGTTGAGTTCTTCAGGTAACCCACACCTCTGGTGACATTCAATGAACTCTGATTCGTTCATGATGGGACCCTGATGTTATGAAATAAACCCTATAGGTAATCGAAAGGTAGGTTTGGACGCATCTATCCGCGAAAACAATTTTTAGTACACAAGATTCAACTGGGGTTTTTATTATGGCTCAAATTGGAGTTGGTTTTAATCTGTAAAGGGTAAACTGGGTATCCATTGAGTTTACCCTTTAGCCTAGAGGCCATTCATTGTTGTATCCATTGATTGTATGACTTGCTACTTGGTTTTTATTTTCAACCCTATTTGGGGAAGATTTCCAATTTGACGAGCATATTTTTCAGGTGGGTGGCTCAACCACCAACCAGTAAAAGGTTTGCAAGATCCAAAAAACCAAATGGGTTCGATGGAGATTACCGTGACTTTTCGAGATTTCCCAGGTGGGTGTTTCCGAAAATAATGGTATCCCCAAATCATCCATTTTAATAGGGTTTTCCCTTATAAACCATCCATTTTGGGGTACCCCTATTTTTGGAAACACCCAGGTGTAAATGGAGGTGAATTCAGCCATCCAAAAACTTCCCTTTGCGAAAAATCCCTGGCACTGCCTGGGATGATCGGAAAGGTGAACGAAAACCCCCCTGGTGGGCCTCACTTTTTTTGAAAGCCCCCCAAATGCCAAATTTGGGGGATCAACTATGAAAACCGAAACTGGTAGAACATACTGTTGACTCGGTGGGTTTGCACCCTTCAAATATTTTTTTATGTTTCACCCCGTTTTTGTAGGGAAAAAAATCCAACTTTGACGAACATACCAATTTGCAAGCATATTGTTTCAAATGAGTGGCGAAACACCACAAACCAGGAACATGCTGGTTGATGGTTAAGAGATCGGAAACAACCGAGAAAATACCGGAAACAACCTGGTCCACTGCCACTCAACGGAGGCATCAGCCGCGGCCAACGACGCAGCGTCGCAGGATTTTTACCGCTGGATTTTTTGCATGCAAGCATGCTACAAACAGCCCTGTTTTTCCACTTAGGGGATGGCTGAAAGGTGGCAGTCACCAACTGGAAGTTTGCAGTCTGTTGCATCTAATCTTTCTATCTGAAAAAACAGGGTAATTACTACCATGGATGGTACTGTAGGGATGTCATGAAGTAACTATTGTTTTTTTTCTACTAGGTGTTTTTTGTCAAAGAATTGTTGGATTTTTCACTCCGAAAACTGTCGGAACTGATTCCCAATTTGACTTGCGCAGATTTTTCATTCATCAATGAGAAAAACAACCAATTATCAACTAGTGGTTTGGATTGTTGGTTTGGGATTCTGGGGATACCCCGTAACGTAACAATCCCGGAATCATTTTCGGGTATCTAAGAGGAATCCAAACCGGGGCTGCAAACCACCAATCCCAACCACTGTAGCTGAAATTGTTTACATAAGGGAAAGTAACTTAGGATGAAAAAACCCAGTGAAACCCATTGATAAGGCGATTTATAGGGGCCCATAACTCCTTTTATAGCTGATCTGACAAAACTTCGATCTTGACAAGCCCTTTCATGTGTTTTTTTTTCCCGAAGACCTTGGATCGTCTACCCTGTGTAAAAACACATAAGCATTCGTTGTGAGAAGTCCTATAGGAAGTGTAATATAGCTTTCCTACTACAATGCATAAATTCCTTCGGGGATTTGGGGGGGCAGATTCTCCAAAATCGTGTGGTTCATCAATCCTCCCAAAAAATGACCATATGTTGGATATGGTTGGGTTGGATCAATATCCTGAAAGGACATGATTCAAATTGGCTCGGTTTTCCACATCCCAATGTATCCATACCTGTGGCACTCCGCCTGGTGGAGACATTTTTGGGTTTGACAGCCTCAACGGGTTTTCATGGTTTGGTTGTTGTGCAAGATATGGTGAGTCTTTCTAGAATCATTTGAAATATATTGGTGAAACATGATCCAGGTCCATTATTTTGGAGAGAATATGAATCAATCTTCAAGGTGTCGAACATGTGTTGATGGTAGTGCATCAGGTGTACTGCCCAAGATCGTCTGATTTTTGCACATGTTTGCTTGCGTTGAAATGGGGAAGTCGATCTTCCATTTTTGTTCCCAGAGTTTTATGCTCAACAGATCCTCAGAATTATGTTGCACCTTTGTTGGGTTGTGTCCCCCTTCCCTGAGATAGTCACCACCAGGATGTTTACATTATTTAGTAAGGCGATCCGGAACTAAACCTTCATGTGCGACTACTACTGCAAGGTGGCGGCCCTAGCAGTTACAAATGGAGTTGTAACGCTCATAAATGGCTAACTGGGGTGACATCACCCTACAAATATAGGGGTCCTACTGTTGATGGTTCAGAAATCCGGCTAACCAGTTACATATGGATAAATATCCCATTATTTTACAAGGTTTTAGCACCATCCAAACGGGGTTGTTTGAGATTTCAGAACCATCAACAGATATGACTCCATTTTTTCCACGTGGTTTCACAAGGCCCCACCTTGTTGGGAAACATTCCGCCGCTAGGAACTCTTGCGAAACAGCGAGCAGCTGATTCGGCAGAAGGTGGAGTTTTGTGGAAAGTGAGTTGAACCTCAACCAGCTTACTCCCCCGAAAACTAACATGGAACCTGAAAATGAGCCCCTGGAAGAGGAGATTCCTATTAAAAACCATCATTTTTAGGTTCCATGTTAGTTTTCGGAGGTGTATCTAGGTTAACAACATCCATAGTCTGCCGTTGAAGGAGGAAAAAAAATCTACAGCAAAGGTGTCATGAACATGACAAAAAAGTGGTGTCTGATCATGAGAAACCAATGGATTTTTCATCATTAGGAAACAGGGGTCATCAATGGGAACCCCCGGACCCATTTAGGGGGGGGTATCAAAGTTGATGTCAATGTTGCCGGTAATTTTGAAGGAGTTCCTTTAGTATGACACTGATATAGTCAGTGTGTAGATATATCTTCAATAAATTGACTCTAGTTCAATTGGCTGGCCTTGCAAGAATCAACGGCCTTACCAACAAAACAAGTTAAGTTGACTTTTACAGATTTCTTTAGGCACTTTTACCCCCCAAACATGGCTCCAGTTTCAACCTTAAGCGTCTAAGTGAGTGATCCAATCCGGCGCCAGGATGCAGAAGTTCAAGCGCTACAGAGGCGAGAGGGAAGGGGTGATTTTTATCATCCAAAAGGAACCACCATTTGGCTGTTTCCGAAGATAGGGATACCCCTAAATCATCCATTTTAATAGGGTTTTCCATGATAAACCATCCATTTTGGGGTCCCACTATTTTTGGAAACACCCATTTTTTAATGGTGCTTGACTTCCAGGGTTTACATCATTATAGTTGTAATCTAGGCTACTGTTTTTTTTCAATATTTTTTGAGTTTCACCCGGGATGTTTGGTAAAGATCCACTCATAGTGCTCAACTTCAAGTTCTGAAAAACAAACCCAGATAGGTTTGCTGAGACAGACAAAAATATCCCAAAAATGATCGGTAGAAGATGTGTGTTTCGCTTATTTTTTGGAGAGGTCCCGCCTCCGGATTCGGCTTGCCATATCTTAGCCAAAATTTCGGGGTGCGGCTCAGATTTTTGCATCGCCTTTTTCATGCCTTTTTCATGAGGCAAAACAAAGAATTGCAAGAAGAATTGCACGAAAAGGAGTCTCTTGCACGCAGCTGAGCAGTGATCAAAATCCACGTTGGTTGGGTTAAAGAGGGGATTATACTACCCAGTTATGTAGGGGTTCTAGTAATTCATTATAGGTTATAAGTTATAAGCCATTATGGGGTTGCACACAGCCTTGGATTTGCTTTTAGTTGGTGCTTTTGAAAGGATTCGAAACCGTAGGATTCATCACCATGAACTTCACCACCGTGTGGGGAACTTCTTTGTGATTTTTGTCCAACCACCCAAGAGGCAAATCTAGGAATTTAAAAGTTGACAAGGGTTGGGAAGGAATGGGAAGTGAAATTGCCTTCCCTATAGCTAACAGTCAAAGACCCTGAAGAATAGGCTGTATCCCCACAGGGGAAATTTCATCTTCCAGTCCCACCAATATGCAGGTTTTCTAACATGTAAGGGTTACTAGGTACGGAGGTTTCAAACATACATCTTTATATGTTTACCCTGCTTGAAAGGGATCCAATGTGACTTGCACATGCCTAGGTTACCCTTGAGTAAATTCCAGTAATTAACATCTCCCACCCAGACGACATCTTCAAAAGATTTCTCGTTTTGCTCATGGACCTCAGAGATGCTATCAAGACGCAAGTTGTTCAAAACGCCTAGAGCACCAGTTGAGAGGGTACAAAAGAGACTGCAAAGCAACGACTTGTATCTACCATTCTCCCCATAATCAACCAGTTCAGTGGAAAAACGCCCCTTGCCTTGCTACTAAAGTTCGACCGTTTTGGAGTCGTTGGAGCAGAAAGAGAATCTTACTTGACGTCGTGGCTCAAGATTATAACTATGGGCTCCATAGCTCCATTTTAAAAGGGTCAAAAAAAAACAGTGAAACCAATTGGATGTTTCCGAAAACAATGGTACCCCCAAATCATCCATTTTAATAGGCTTTTGCTTTATAAACCATCCATTTTGGGATATCCGTATTTTTGGAAACACCCAATTGAGCTCAATTTATTTTCAGCCATTTATGTGGGTTATATAGTCATTATAACATTTGTAACCATCGCAGGGGCCCGCTTTGTATGGGGTTTCTCAGCCAAGATTTCTGAGGTTAGCTCATGCTCACACAGGACGAGAAGCAACGCGTTTGTCGCAAGAGAATGTCTGACCGGCACGCTTTTTTTCGAAATGTGATCCTCCGAACCACCGGGAGGAAAGGGGTTTTGTTGCATAGATCTATTCAAAACTGGGCTGTGCTGATCGTGATGAGCATCCATGAACGGCATGGATGACCATTGTTCCTACTATATAACTAGGTGGTGGTTTTAAAGATTTTTTATTTTCACCCCTACCTGGGGAAGATTCCCGTTTTGACTAATATTTTTCAAACAGGTTGAAACCACCAACTAGATAAATGACGAGCAGTTCGGGTCGCAAACTGGTGTTTTTTTGTTCACCGACCAGGGTTTTTTCAGGTCAGGAAGTTGGAAGGTGTTTTTTTTCTTTAAGAACTTAATCTGGTTGGTTGGCAATTCAAATATTTGTTATTGTTCATCACTACTTGGGGAAATGATCCAATTTGACGGTGGTATATTTTTTTCAAATGGGTTGAAACCACTAACTATAGCTATAGAGAATTGACCAAAGATTGTTTTTTAGCGTCTTGAAATTTCTTCAGATCAAAAAAGATATCCAGAGGTGGGTTGACTGAGTAGTGGTGCCTTGCGGCTGACGAGTGAGTACTAACATTCAACTTTTATTTCATTCTTCCACATGGCTTAGTGAAATGAAGACGTGGATAACTGTGAATGCCCACCATCTATACATAATTATATATTTGAATCCCTGAAGAACTACCCATACGAATCTAGCATGAATTCGTTTAATTCCAGTGAAGTTCGACACCTTAAAAACCAACTGTCATGTAAGAAGTTGTGGTTTTGAACAATGTGCTATTTTTTCCTCGAGCCCCGCAAAGATGATCCAATTTGACTATTTTTCAAATGGGTTGAAACCACTTGGTGGCTCATGGAAGTTAGTGTCTAGTTACTAAGTTGGTTTATAAAAATGATTAACCCCTTGTAAGTTGGTTTATAAGTCCCCTAAAAGGGGTTGTAACCCAACGTGCTAAATACCCTAAGGATCAGCTGGGACCCTTCAATGGAAGGGTTTGAACCTGTGTAGCAGGTGTGTATAGGTTCTCAAAATAACCAGTTTTGAGGGGTCAGGATACTTAGGGTAGTTGTGAATTTGCACGAGCCACCAAGTACTAGGCAAAACTTAGGTCCCAAACGGGCAACGAAACTTTCCATGAGCCCGCAAGCCCACCCAGTTCCCTATGAAGTCGTTGATTTGAGGATTTTGAATCTGCCAGGGGAGGTTGAAGACTGAGCTAGAGAAGATGCGCGAACAGATCTCCTGCCATGTGTTTTTTTTGTGGAGATCTAAAATAAATGGATGGAAGTGGTGAAAGATGTGAAAGTTTCCCCATGTTTCGATGGAAATGATTTATAGTCTTCCAGGTGTCATAGGAGTTCGTTTACAGCTGAAGTCCAAAAGCCAAGCAGTTTTAAATGCATGGAAATGGTGAAACACCCCATGTGTTACTCCATTTTTCATGTAAAAATGTGAAACAACCATTTTAATCTGGTTGTTTAGAGTTCTAGGTAGGAGCCATCCTTGCAGGAAGAGTCATGATGCTCATTCCATGCCGTTCTTTTTTCATTGAATATAATACGCTCCTTGAAACTAAGAGCGAGTTTGCACCTGAAACTTGATGCTTAAAAGACTCTCCTTTTCCTGATGCCATTTTTTCAGGTTTCCGAAATGGCTGTTAGTTTCCGGGAGGGTATATATTTCAATGAGAATCATGCAATTTGGGGACCCCAAATGGGAAGCCAAGAACTTTGGATAAAAACATTCATAAATTCATTGGATTCGTTTTTGTTAGTGATTTTTTTGTGCGGATTCAATTCACCATGAGATTCGATTCACCCATGAATTTTTCACCAAAAATTTTGGGGGACAAAATATGTGGATGTGTGGTTTTTTTTCCAGGCATGGTACACCCGCGTCGAAAATTTTGACCACATCCGAGGTCACCTTTCAAAAGGTAGTTTATCCGGGAATCCGCCAACCTAAAATGGCCTTAATAATTCAGGTTAAGGGATTTATACTAAATTGCCCAGAATTTTTACATATGGACTTGTAGTAAGTTCCCAAGGCCTGTAAGTGCATGACCCCCCCACCCTTGCAGATCTGGGTGGTGGTTTCAACTCGTTGTCATTTTTACCCCGATTATGGAGGAGATCATCCAATGTGACTTGTACATATTTTTTCAGGGTGGGGGAGAGAAAAACCACCAACTAGTTTGGGATGAATCGAAGATCCAATCTTCCATTTTTGTTCCCCAAATGTTGATGACTTTTTTCTTTTCCCATTGGAGGATGAGCAAACCTTTGATACTTTCTGATGGATGCACAGCTGCCAGGTTGAGACACGCTGAAGCCTTGATGGTGACCGGGTTTCCTCAACTTTGGCGGGAGATGACAAGGGGGGTCGTTAAATTACAAATTTGGGAAGATAGCTCAGCACTCATGAAATGGGACATTTTGGAGGAATCAAAGTTGATGAAATGTTGCTGGTAATTTTGAGGGATTTGTTCATAGTACAAGAACTTGGGGTTGGTAAAAAAAATCCCTGCAGGAAGGAGGTGTTTAATCTGGGGGGAGTTTTGGTTTCCATAGTAACAGCACCTTTTTGGGGGAGATGAAGTCATTTGAAATGTTTGCCCTTGCACATGGGCCAACCCCCGAAAAGGAAGCTTCATCTTCGAACCCCTCCATTTTCAGGTGCAAACTCGGTTGTTAGTTTCAGGCATGGTAAGAAACAGCCAGATATGTGGATGATAGTTTGTGAGATGCTACCCCTCGAGGATGCCATCGTGGCAAAATCTAGGTTGGTATCCTAAAACTGGCCTAAAAATGTGATTTGACATCCTGGTGACTGATTTGGAAGAGGGTGTTTGGAGGACTTCGGCAAGACAGCAAATCTATCATAGCTGTCATAGCACATAATGGCAGAAGATTTTGAAGATTCATTTCCTGTGCAACATTGTTTTTGCTATCGTTTCGAGGCCACTACCCTAATTTGTCATATGTGCCAGAGGGACACGCCCCAAAAGCCTATAGAAAGTGGGTGATAGTTTCTTGCTCTGCAATCATGATGGCTTTGGGATTTCTTGCTCAGTTTTTGTTGCAATCTTCAGTGTTTATCGGATATGATTCTGGTGTGATATTATACGCATATGTGTTGTTTATTCAACAAGGATTCTTATATAAACCTCTTTTTTTCTCAACATGTATTAAAGGATCATTGGATTCTGGGCAAATTATAGCGCCCTCAGCCGAGGTCACCCCAATTGGTGGTTTAGTCAAGGGAATCCCCCTCCAAATCCTCTGAGTTTCAGGTTTAGGAATTAGAGTAATTTGCCCATCTTATTAGGGATCATTGGATGGTGGTTTTAAAAAACAATCCTTTGAATTTTACAGGGGGCTTACAAGTCTTCCGGGTTGCGTTCGGGGAGTCCCTGAGGCATCACCTCCCGAAGCGAGTGCCGATCCTAGTGGTGGCTTGACATGCTGAGTTCTTTTGGCTGTGGCGCAAAAACTACATACTTGCCCAATGGCAAAACTTTAAACTTTTTGGGATTACATATTTAGTAGGGAAAATAAGCCGTTCAAACTTTTATTTCAGGGTTCCATTGGCTAAGTGAGACTAGGCCATTTTTGGAAGGGATGTTTAACAACCCGATCCTTAGGGGAATTACCATCACCATGGTTATTAACCACATACAAGTCCTGGGATGATCCTCCATGTGCCTGGCATCAACAGTGGGAAAACTATAGGTGGTGGCAACTCAAATATTTTTTGTTTTCACCCCTACTTGGGGAAGACTTCCAATTTGGCTGATAGTTTTCAAGGGGCTTGAAAGCACCAACTAGAAAAGTTAGAAATGATGAATTTACGAAAGGAAGATGTATGTCATTTTTGGAAATGGTATGAGGTACATTCATAAATGATAATTGAAAGATAGACGTTTTTTCAGAATGGTCTAGGTTGTGATTTTAAAACATATGTATTGATTGAACTTGGGGAAATGATATTCTTGAAAGGGAGAGGATTGAAACCCAGCAACCATAGTTGACCTGTTTGGAGCAGCCCGACATGTTTTTGGATGGACAAATCCATGGAGTTACTACTTGAATTTTCATTGGTTGATGACTTTAAAAAAAAGGTATGTTTTTTCACATGTTTCATCCAACTGAGCAGTGATCATTTCACCCCTGTTTTTGTTGGGTCTTTTTTGAAAATTTATACTACCCATGTATGTAAGGATTACTGGTTGGTGGT
The DNA here is from genome assembly GCA_000507305.1 of Breviolum minutum Mf 1.05b.01. NCBI lineage: Eukaryota > Dinophyceae > Suessiales > Symbiodiniaceae > Breviolum > Breviolum minutum. Next base: position 134,964 of record DF239234.1, read on the forward strand.
TTCAATGATTTTTTATGTTCACCCCTACCCGGGAAAATGATCCAATTTGACTAATATTTTTCAAATGGGTGGCTCAACCACCAACTAGATTATGCTGAGCCACTATAAAGATTCCTATGAAGAGAGCAGTACGATGGAATGTCATGTACCGGGTTCTCTGGTCACTGCTCAACTAGAGATACACCCAGAATGGATGAGAAATCAACTCTCTATCCTTGCGAGGTTCAAAACCCTTGGGTCACAAAGATGAAGCTGTTAACTTACTTGGCCAATGGCTAAACTTTATAAAAACTTTTTGGGATTACCCCTTTTTAGTAGGGAAAATAAGCCGTTCAAACTTTTATTTCAGGGTTTCATTGGCTAAGTGAGTTAATACCAAAGCAAATCTTAGATGCTCCCAAAGAAGGACCAACTTGGACCTTTTGAGTGCATCGTAGGGTTTGAGAGGTGTAACCTACTAAAAGTTTTTTCACCATTTAGCGGCCTTTGGGACCTAAGTTTGGCCAAGTATATATATAGTCAAAAGACGCATGCAGCCTTAAGCAGGCCAAGCTTTTTACGCTTGGTGGTGAACATGATGGGGAGACCAATGGAGTGAAAAAATCAACCCATGGAACACGAACCACTGATCGTATACTCCACATATTTGGCCGTATCATGGTGCAAAGGATGCACACACAGTCAGCTGTTGTGTTTTGTGTAAACGAAACATTCCAACAATTCCCACAAAAAAATTGCATGCATGTTGCATCATGCTGCCATTTTTTCGTTGGTTCCAAGGGGAAGTGAATTCCCTGATATTCAGAGCATGATGACACAGCAGGTACCATTAGATTGGCATCGATTGACCACGCTGATCCTCTTTTTCCCCTAAAAAACGGCTGGCATCGAAAGATAGAAACGTCTTCAAGAACAGCTTAGCTTGTGGGGTTTTTGACAAGCAAACCATGGGGGTCTCAAAAAGTCATACAAATCATGTTGTTTCTTCATGTGTTTTTTGAGTTGAACCACGGTTTATTTAAAGAAAACAACACTTTGACATGTTTGTTTGATCCAACTTATCAAAAGTCGTGACAATTGATTTAGAGCTGCTATATCTTGGATTCACAAGGTGAGTTTTTGTTCATCCTTTCTGGAGGAACTCATTATCACCGAATATATTTACAGAACTTGTTTTCCAGTCATCCAAGGGTCCGCAACTCCAAATTGTGTATAGCATAGATGATATATGATTTGGGGCTGGACTCACAGCGGGTTCAAAGAATCATCCCCATTTCGACATGGGACCTGAAAGTTAACCTTCACGGAATCCACTGTGAACCAGTCTTTTTTTGGTGTTTGGACATGTTCAACACACAATATATGACTAGGTGGTGGCAACTCAAATATTTGTTAATTTTCACCCCTACTTGGAGATGATGATCCAATTTGACGAGCATATTTTTCAAATGGGTTGAAACCACAAACCAAATGATGATAAGTGCGAAGCTGTCATTTTGAAGTCCCTTCGTCCAATCTCTTGAACTTGGAGATTCCTCTCGTCGAAGCATGTGATGCAACTCCTCCAATTAGTTGGCCTCGTTGTTGGATCCGAAAATGGCGGAGTATGAGGAGCCATTGGTGGTGGTGAACTTGTGTTTGTTTAGTTGGTGATGGTTTTACGGGCTCGAAACCCATGGGATTCATCACCTTTCCTTTCACGACCATTTGGAGTTCAGATTATGTTACCAACCACCCTTTATTTTTAGCAAATCTAAGACAAATGTTCCGCCTGTTTTGGTGAAGTGTGAAAAAAACTTGAACGCCTTTTCAAGAGATCTTCAAGATATCATGAAGACATCACAGCCAAATGTGTTCAAAACATCAAGATTCATCGTAGAAGAAGAGAAGAGTACTGAAAGCTGACAACAGAAAAGATTGGCAAAAGTGATGTAAAGTGTGCCAAAAAGCTCCCGCCCCCAAAAAAAAATCCGCTCTCCTTGTGTTTGTTTTTCTTGTGCTCTAACTCGCTAGTTGGAGGAGGAATGTGTCGGCTATAAATACCCAAACCTCCCATCAATCAACAGCACCGAAACGTTTTTGATCGGGTGAGGATGAGAGATTGAAAGAACTTGCAGAAAGGCTTCGCACGTGGTTGCTATCTGAAGAGGCGGATATGTTTTTTGGTGATTTGTTGGAAGGAAGGCCATGTTTTTGGTCCCCTACCAGGATGCGGGATAGCTGGTGGTAAATCAAGGTTTGGGGATTTTGGGGATTGGGATTGCCTAAAAGTGCTTGATTAACAGGGGTCATTAAATGGGAATTTCCCAATAATAGTGCGATCAAACAATAATGCATGGTAATTTTGAGGGAATTTCGTAATCATAGTGCGTTGTTTGGGTTGGGAATACAATGACCCCTGAATAATCCTGGTGGTGACTGTTGCTGGGAGGGAGCACACGGAGCAACACCCAACTAATTTGGAAGACTTGGCAGCTTTCGAGTCTTTGATGTTGATGTTTCGTGTACAATCTTGAAAAAGTTGGTTGCTGGGCTTTTTTAGGAGATGAAGAACTACCCGCTTTAAATGGGGGAGGGTTTTTTTAACCGACCATTTATAAGGATCCATATGTTTTGACCCAACAGGCCCAACAGGATTGGTCCGTTGTTCCATCAGACTTGAGAGAAGGCTTCTTCAACGTGTTCGGGCTCTCTGGTGTGCACATGCACGCTACTCCATGCCTGTGCATGGAAGTTCTGGAGTCCTGGAAGCAGCAGCTTGATGATCTTGTGTCCTTGCTTCGGCATGTCGACTAGGAGGGGCTCCTTGCAACTTGTTCGGATCAACTCTGAGCTTGGCAAGAGGCACTCTGAAGCCATCGAACATCTTCGACAGGAACTTCGGGACTGGGCTCGGGTGTTGCATGGTGCTTCTTCTGTTGAGAAGGTTGAGCTGGCACATGATGATGCATGCCGTCCAGCCTACATCACTGAACTTCTTCATGGAATCAAACTCCAATTAAAAAGTTACTAGAAGCGCTTGTGTTTGTTTCGGATGAAACCCCTCCTTGACAAAGCAATCATGGCTTTTAGAGGTGCCGATCCTTTGATCCTTAAGGAGGTTTAAAAGATTAAGTTTTCTACAGAGACCAGCACTGCTGGTTGCTGGGAACGGAATTCGGAGCGAATGCTGAGTAAAATACGGCAGCGAGCTATTATTTGGAGCTACCGACGTTTGTTTTGATCAGCAGATCTTAGTATTGTAACTGTAGAAAACTGGTCGCGCTTCAATGAACTTTCTTCTTTAAATCTTTAGATGACAGGAAGCATATTGTATGTTTAGGTTGTATAGGGGGTTATATATACTACCCTTTGTTATAGGGCTTATTATATCCCATTGTAGGAACCCTATTTAACAGTCAGGATTTCATGGAAAGGAATAAGAGTCCAGGGTTCTTTTCGTAGCTCACATCACGAATCTCTTTGCTGAAAAAGGGAGTTTCGCAAGGGTAAGCCTTGGTACAATATTGAAAAAGTTGGCTGGGGTTTTTAGGAGATGAAAGACTACCCCAGTTTAAATGGGGATTGTAATAGACCATTTATAAGGATCCCTATTTTTTGACCAAACAGGATTTCATGAAATCAACTTCAATTAAAAAAGGGTGAATTTCAAACGTAGACCCGTTTTCAGGGCCTTCAAATGGTGGCTCGTAATCAACCTTGTCTTCATGATATTCGTGAAATCATAGAGCACTCCAATGCTGGGATCATTATCAAAAGCCATTTCGTAGTAGATTTAATGCTCCCTTTAGACTCTGGAACTTAATAATATCATATCACTTTTTCCACCACTCCCTTCATGTGGGTGCTTCCAAAAATAGGGGTACCCCAAAATGGATGGTTTATAATGGAAAACCCTATTAAACTGGATACCCCTATTTTCGGAAACACCGATGTATCTTGGCCCAAAAACCTGAGAACCTGTGGAAATTTTTTGGTTGTTTGCCTAGTTCACCTGGCCTCCAGCGGTGCCCATGCCAGGGCTTCGGAAGCTACTTAGATGTGTTCTTCCGTGAGAACAGCAGCTATTTCGATGACTATCAGGCCACCCGAAACAATGGGTGACAAGATTCGAATCTGAAATACATTTCGTGTGCGTAGAGATAAGATTTCGATGTGAAGAAGGCGAAAGAGGTCATATATATATATATATATAATACTTTTGATGCTTCAGAATTCCTGCGTTTACCAGTTACTGGTTGGTAGTTTATGTCGTTATGTACAAGGTTTTAGCACCATCCCAGGTCGTTGTTTTTGGATTTCTGAACCATCAACAGTCACAAAGCTTGTGAAATACCTTGGATCTTTGGTTTTTTTGTTGGGCAATCTTTTTATTCTCCCAATGTGAAGGTGGAACTGGTTCCGGGATGTAGGTGAGTCTTATCCCATCAAATTGGCTCATTGGAAGTCGAATCGAATCTTACGTCCTCTTAGGTGAAGGAATGGTTGCCATGAAACCTTCAAATTGTGGAATTTTTGTGGGGAGAATGAAAGAGATACGTTGATGGAAGAAATCCTGCACCACCTGGGATGTATAAATCCTTGTAAATAATGGGATAGCCTACCTATCAACTGGTGCAGGATTTCAGCCATCAACCGTACCAAAAATGGCCGGAGCCACCTTTTTCCAAGGCCCCATTATTTTTTGGGGCTCTCCCAGCCGTTAGTTGACTTGGAATTGTATCTTGAGACTTGGCAGTTTTGGGGACCAGGAGGAGCATGCTTTGCACTATACCGCTCTTCACAAGGCGGGGGTTTCCGACGTCTTGTGTTTTGTTTTGGTTTTCTCAAAGAGGAGAGAGATGTTAAACCCTTTGATACCCAAAAAAATGGAAAGGTTTTGTTGGTTTTGTTGGCACTGCGCAAGGATGAAGCAGTTGTGCATAATCTTTCATAGATCTTGGAGCAAAAACCCTTGCCAAGAATGAATTCTCCCGCATGCAAAAAAAAATCCAACAGCGTCTCTTGGCGTTTTAGGAAAAAGGTTGCCACTTCATGCCATTAAAACGACGCCCTTTTCCGTTGTTACCGCCAGGTTTTATCGAAAAAACACATCCCCTGCCCCCTGGCAAAGTGACCCCAAAAAGCAGTTATAAGCCGGAGCCTATAACTCCATTTGTAGTGCAATAACCCCAGTTACCCAATTATAAGGCCATTTATAGCTTGGGGTGTTTTTTTTGGACCGTGTTATGTTTCTGGCCAGGACTTTTCTGAAAAGTTAGAAGAAGAAGTTCAAGGTGGCGGGATTTCCAAAAACAAATGGTGGGCAGAAAATCCGTTTTTTTGAGGTCAGAATATATTGATATTCAACAAAAAATAAAAGGCATAGTTGTGTATAATTGTGTATAATTGAGATCATAAACGAGATTCTCTTCTGCGGGGGGTGTGTCATGGGGAACCCCTACTAGCAACCTGCGAAAAGGCTTCAGGGGGGGTGGGGGTATGTTGGAGAGCCATGAGATGCTGCGGGCGGTGAATGTGCAAAAGTTGAGAAGGTCCGGGTCATGAGCAGCTTTTTGCCCCCAAAAAAAAACGTGTTTTCCTCTACCATGAGGTAAGATCGATGAAATGTTTGTTTTTTGTCGTTTTGATATGTTGTTTCTTTTACCGTTTCAATGAAACATATAAACGATATATCAATTAAAACGATATAAATGGACATGCTAAAATACGCCCAAAACCAGGGGTATGCTACAAAAATAAAAGCACACGCAACAAGAAAGAGTGGTATGCTCCAAAGGTCTGTTGGTCAGCTCTTAGAATTATGTTTGGATTGTTCCTGGAGTACATGGAAAACCTTGAAAAAACCTACACCCCGGAAGATTAACGAATCGAACCTGAAAATGGATGGTTTGGTTCAGATGATTTTCCTGAAATCCAGGGGTCCCGTATTCTCAGGTGAACCAGCCGTTAATCTTCCGGAGGTGTATCTTTTTTTTGTTGAAGGTGGCATTTTGAGGTTTGAAAATTCCCACATCCATGGGGTTGTTTCGAAAAAAAACATCAGGTTGGCTAGCAGATGAGGGCCTGAGCAATGAAGATTTGGAAGTCATTCTAGATGCAGCTAGAGCGCAGGAGCCTCCGTGTTTGATGCGTGACGGGGGTCATGAGTCATTACCCCTTGTGGTAGGATCGGAGTTCATGCAAATCTATGGTCCACATTTGGTGTTTTTTGTACCAAATGTTAGGATTATAATGAGCCACTATAAGGATTTCATAGGATTCCTATTAAGAGAGCAGTATCATGGAATGTCACGTACACTGCTCAACTAGAGATACCGCCAGAATGGATTTGAAATCAGCTCTCTATCACTGTTTTCGGGTGGGGTCGCTTAATCATGGAACGAAAACCCTTGTGTAATCTTTTGTCTCAACATCATTCTTTCGGGTTGATGAGGGTTCAAAACCTCCGCATCACCCAGTATACAGCTGGCAGGACACAGAGGCGAGGCGAAAAATTGGGCACATTTGGGCAAAGCTCACCTATTACACACCTCCAAAATTGAACATGAGCAATGAAAAAAGGCACTCCTGGTTGTTTTCCAGGTATAGGTTGGGGATGGGAAACTACCCAGTTATGTGGGGAATTATACCATTATAAGGATCCCGATAGGATCCCGTCATTAAACAAGCAGCAGAACGGAAAGTAAGAGAGTTTTTTTTCCTGGCTCACATGGAACCTGAAAAAGAGGCCCTAGAAGAGGAGATTCCTTTTTTTGAAGCCATCATTTTCAGGTTCGATATAGATTTTTGGGGGTGTAAATGTGGTGGAAAATTCTTCAGACTATTTCGGGCTTGGTGAATTATGATGAAGTTTTCACACAAAATGATTTTCACAAAACACATCACAAGGTGCGTAAAGCGGTAAAGCTCAAGATCTGATGACATTGAATCACAAGTCAACCTTCCAAGTCGCATGAGAAACAGCTGTGGAGTCGAAACAGCTTTTTGTTTGGATGATTTTTTTACCACGAGATATTTATTGAAGTACCCTACAATTCAACAAGGTGGGGTGTTACTGTACTCGTTACAAATAGAGTTATATATAAGCCTTTGGACAGAGGTTGCCTAGGGGAGAGATTTTGTTGGCCCCAACATGAACGTTCATGTCCCCTAAAAAGGGACCAGGACTCAAAAGGAAGCCGGATCGTTTTCCGACTGCTATTTTTCAGGAGATATGTTAGCTTTCGTGAGAGTATATACAGTATGAAATGGGAAAATCTTATGAACCAACCAGAACTAGGTGCTGGTTTCTGGGTATTTTCGGAGTTTGTTGACGTTGATTGTTGGGTAGATGATCCCAATGAAAAAACGAGCTTGTTTGGCAACCACCACCAGCAGCCAGTGATTCAGTGGTGGGCCCTAGGGCCCCTTTGTCCCTCATTTTGCATAGGGATGTTCCTTCTGTAGGTTTTTAAAGGAGAGTACGTGAAATACGATCAACAGTGCCTCCATACTGTTGATAGTTGTTTGCAAAATCCTTCACTGTATCGTTAAGTCTATCAAATGATTTCTGATTTCAGGTTTCTGATACATCCTTTCGGCGGCGCTCGCCTGATTCTGAACCATCAGCAACAGTAGCACTCAGGATGACTTCAATCATGTTTATCATGCGGCAACCCTGAGCAAGATTTCTGAACCATCAACAATAGGTCTTCTATGTTTTTTTTTCGGCCATTTGTTTGATCATTTCGTCATTTTTGCTTATGAAGGTGTTGAGACGTTTTAAACAATTTCTTTCAAACTCCTGTTTCCAGGCACCAGAAGAGGTAGATATGGTCGATTTGCTCCTTGGAGTTATGAGAGTTCAATTTTTGGTCAGGGTGTTTGGTGTGGATTGGTACCTTGCTGGGACCCTGGGAACTAACATATCCCATTCCCAGTGCATTTTCGAAGATGACTTTCCTTTTCCCAAGGTGGGATGTGTTAGTTTCCTGGACGGTAACTCATATTACTCACTGAAACCGACCTTTCTAGATAGACTTCCCTGCTGAATGGTGGGAACTTTCCAACTTTTTTGGGCGAAATCTGAATCCGTGCTGGATCGCTGAACAAGCACGAAAGAAAGTTGTTCAGTTTGTTTTGTTTTTTCCAGGGTTTTCACTCAGCAGGTGAGATTCTTTGGCTTCGTTCAAGATGTTTTTTGAGTTTTTTAGGCTCTGCAAAATGGACAAGATGATGATTGATCTCATTTAAGTCTTTGATTGGGGCGAACTACTCATTTCATCTTGGATTAGTTGTTGGGTTTTTTTCTTGGTCCTTTCTACCATAGACAATTCATCACTACTAGATCACATCCATTTTTGGGGTGGGAATATGTTTGGGTTGAAACGTTTTCAAATTCATGCAAGTCTAATTAGTCACAAATCCAAGATTCGCTGGGTTTCACAACGGGGGCACCGAATAAATGATGGAAGGATACCAATTTCTTCATGGAACAAACGGGGAGACGTTTCTTAAGTGCAGCCAATATTGGTTTACCATGAAGTTCCGCAAGATCTGGGGGAAGGGTTCACAGGAGGTATATATACCTGTATAGTTTTAACTTGCTGGGTTGGAAACTGTTCATCCAATATTGCGTGGTTGATATTTTTGCTTGTCAACTGCCTGTGTTTGGTGGGCCTTATGACCCACTCGGATGATTAGTCTGCTCACTTTAGTCAGCGGTTTCTTAAGCAATTTCACAAGGATTGAAGATGTTCAGGAAATCAATTTGGACCAATCTTCTGTTTGAAAGGAGCAAGTAATGCCAAAGTAATTTTTGATATATATTTAAATACTTCCATTGTGTTTTGCGTTGATGGAGTATTCCAGGTCTCTGAAAATCACCCTACGAAATAAGCGGAAGTGACCTTCTTAACCACCATGGTTCACCAGGAATCGACAAACTTCAGAAGTGGTGCCCTGGAAGTCAACCACCATTTTAAAAATGGTGGTTCCTTTTGGAAGATGATAACCCCTTCTAAAATAATGGTGGTTCGGAAACCAACCTATAAAAAATGGTGGTTGGACTTCCAGGGGTGTTGAGATGCCAAAAAATGATCTGAGGATGTTGGAAGCACTGGAGTACCAGAAGCAACTCGGATCGAGAAAGGGTTCGGTTTATTCCAAGAAATCTCCAACAGGACCTACTGAACTTACTTGGCCAATGGCTAAACTTTAAACTTTTTGGGATTACATATTTAGTAGGGAAAATAAAGTTCAAACTTTTATTTCAGGGTTCCATTGGCTAAGTGAGGAACGGACCCCCCAAACCTGAGCATCTAATAGCTCGATCGCAACTTACTGAACTGCGGGTCCGTTGGTACAATCTTATTGATGGATTTATGGAAGGTGCTTTTCTTGTGACAAATAACCTTTCCTCAGATTGAGTTGGCTCAAGAAGAAACCAAATTTGGCAAATCAAAGGGGTGAAGAGTAAAAGGCTTCGGAAATGGACATTTGAATGAAATGGCAACCAGAAAAAGTCATTGCTTTTATTTCTTGAAAAAATCATGACCTAAAAATGTAGGCGTGAAATTTCAGTGTAAATCCTTGCATTTTTTTTTTGAGGGTGGATTGGAAATCCCAGCCCATTTTTGTAAACCTAGATTTAGATATTTGTATTAAACCCCTGAAAGTTGAATGGCAAAAGTGAAAAATCGTGGTTTTTCCAGACGATCCTTTCTCTTTGGGTCCCGGTATAAATGTTCAGGGGCGAACTGTGAAATTTCGCTGGGGTATATGACCTATCCATTTATCAGCGAGGTTCAGATTCATGTTCCCAAATTTCAAAATCACGGGTGGATGAAAATTCATCATGTTCAGCCTCTTTTAGGGTGATGTTTCAAAAACCCTACCAACAAGGGACATTCATCACAACCCCTGGTCATAGAAGTGGTTCTCATTTTGAAATAATCCAATTTTAGGAGGGGATGGATCGGCAGCGGGGTCATTCAATTTCCCATTCTTCTGGGGATCAAACTTGATGCAAAAGGTATGGTAAATTTCACTGATTTCCCTTTAACGGTGCATGAAGTCTGGATTCGTATCATATAATTTCATGACCTCTGATGCGGACCGTGATGTGAAACAGAAACCCCCCTTTTCAGGATGCTGGATTCCTGGCAACCGATGGGGATTTCTGTCGGACCTGAAAAACTTCTTTTGAACAGCCGTGGATGTCCCCCCCGAAAAGTACACACGTCTTTTCGAAAAGGGACCATTTTACAAAAGGACTTTGAAAATAGAGCTTCCAATCCCATCATTTTTTTGGGGGGTGATATTTGTTTGTTACTGTTAGTTTTCAGGCAGGGGGGGTATTATTTCTAGATACGGTAATCCTACAAATCCAGCTGCAACCCCTGTCGATCTGAGCTCTTGGGAGTCATCCTGGAGGATGGGCCCCCAGGACTTAGGAGCACCCCAAATTTTATTCAGCCTTGGAGTTCTGGCCATTTTGGATCCGGGGTGTTTGTAAAAACCCGGAGCCTTAGGGAACTGATATACAACCCTGATGGCTATTTTCACCACGTATATTCCCAAGTCGCGGGAGCTTATCCTCCATCCAGCCATGGCCATTTTCTGAGCCTCTGACAGGTGGATCGACAATATCTTTCGGTTGAAGCGCCGTGTGCGAGAACGAAGAAAGGTGCGGGCGCGCAAGGCACCCGGGAAGGGTGGCGGGTGGGAGTGGTACCTGTCGGGGTGGGGGTAAAAAATATGGGTCAATTGTTTTTTTTCACTGGGGTAGGGTTTAGGGTATACGGGATATTTTTTCTTTTTAATTTTAGTAGGTCTGTTGATTTTTTGGTGTGAGAAAAATGGCATTCAGAAAGTTTCTTTGAACCTTTTAGATGTTGATAACTTGTGGATTACATGTTGGGATTTGGGTTATCCCCAGAATACCTAACTAAGCCGGCTTTATAAATGCCACTAGCAGCCAGCATCCGGGAAGGAAACACCCAAAAAGCAAGGCATCCATCCCCTCTAAAATGGGTTTTTTAATGGATGGAAATGGTGAAAACAAGCACGCTTCGCAAGGTTTGGAATCATCCAATTGAAACAACCATTAAACAATCTAGGTGGTGACAACTCAAATATTTTTTAATATTCATCCCTATTTGGGGAAGATTCCCATTTTGACGAGCATATTTTTCAGTTGGGTTGAAACCACCAACTAGGGTCTAATTGACTAACAATCATTTGTATAGCCACGGTTGGAAGTGATGAATGTCCCCTTTTTGACTGGGGGGTTTTAAAACATCACCTCCCAAAAGAGTGGCTGAAAGAAATGATTTTCGGATCATTATGATTTCATCCAGTTTTTTGGTGATTCGTTTGATAAAAGGGTGAAACATTGACCTTATAGAAACAAAAAAACAGATTATAACTGGGTAATCCCCCTGTTGGCACGAACATTGACGACGAGTTCGCCCCTTGAAGAGAGGGCCCTAAGAGTTACAAGTTGTAGAATTTTCAGAACCTATGTGAGCATGAAAAAAGGAGCCCTGGTTGTTTAGGGTACATTTTGGAAAAAATTGAAAGGATCGTCTTCCAACCATCATGTTTCAGGGGCTTTTGCTGTTAAACTTTCCGGGGTGGATATAGGGGATTATGATTATTTCATAAACCATTATAAGGATCCCGTCATTGAACAACTAGTATTTCATGGTTCAAGTATCCAGTTTTTTTTTCGTGGCTCATTTCAGGGAGGGTAGGGTTTTTGCACTTTTGCCACGGATTTCATCCATGGCGCTTGCCAGGCGCCACCACCACCACCGCCACCAGAGGTGACACCATAAGCAACAAAGCTTCGTTGAAGCGAAAGAAAAAGGGGAGCGGCGAAGACACACGTGGGATCTCCGTGGTTGGGAAGATGAAATTTCTTTTTGGGATGGTCTCTTTTTAGGAGACATGTTAGTTTTCAGGGGGGAGTTGTTGTTTATGGTAAATGTAGGTATATATTCCCATCCATGGATTCCGTAAGGTTGGAAACATGTGTGTTTTTTCTCCGAGGTTTTTGGTATGCAATGTATCATCACAATGGAAGCCCAAAAATGGAGTGGAAGGTGTCATAGAAAATGTGGAAAACATATCTGATGGTTCAGAAATCCCAAACAACCACCTGGGATGTATAAAACTCTTGTGAATACTGGAGAAACTACCAACCTCAACTGGTTAGCCGGGTTTCTGAACCATCAAGTGTATCAACAAAGGAATCTGAAATACTAAGTTAAGTGGGTTTCTTCATAGACTGGTCGGTGTGGAATCACCGCACGAGCATGGATCTTTGCCATCGTAACTCCCCACAACAATTTTCCAAATCACCATTCCTATAGATATCCATTCCTTAACATCCTCACAAGGTGAGCCCCTACCACTTAATATGTAGAGTTATAAGTTATAACTCCATTTACATGGGTCAGCAACCCCCCAGTGAAACCCAAGTATTTAAAAGGCCATTTCCGCTTGTCACTCCACTTACCAAAGATCGGCAAGCGACGGCCCAAACCCAACGACCTTCAGAATCCCCCGGTCATCATCCCTGGGTTTTTTTTCGCATCTCCAAGCTTCTGTGTATCGAACTCGGGGTCCACCATAATCACTTCGTTACATGAGGAAATCAGCCCTAAAAATTCACTACGGTATAGTCCCTTGGTGAAGATGCAGGGTTTCTCCAATTGTTTAGGGCTGTTTCAAGTGATTCTGGCAAACCCCGAAATTCCATTGAAAATCCATAAATCTATGGCTATTGATGCATAGCCAAACCCTCAATAATTCATAGTAGATAGACGATTTACAACTAGTTTATTTTAACCCCTAAATTGCTTTGCCATTTGCAAAAAAACAGTATTATATATTCCTAGGATCCTATTCTAAACCCTAGGGGTTGTCGTACCCATTAGGTGGTAAATTGCGGATCCAGCACCGATGCGCCCATGGCCCCCTAAGGTGTTCGGGCCTATGCTTCAGCTGAGGTGATCGAAAGGAGGCGCGGAAAAAAATTCAACGAAAAAGCAAGAGACCGGTAAAACCACCTACTAGGATGGCCCCTGGAAGTTAGTACATTTTAAATGGTTAGTAAATGGGTTATAACCTACTCATAAATGGGGTATATTGAGGCTATAACCCACTTACTAACCATGTACTAACTTTTTGAGACATCCACCTACGTACCACGCTATTTGTTGTGGGGGGAACCCGTTTTGAAAAGGATTTTTGTCAGGCCTTCATATATCAAGTGTTAGGGTGAAATGCCACCAAACTGAGGTGCTCAAGCTCGTTCCGTGTTTAACGTGGAATTTCCACAATATTTTTGGGCAATTGTTCATCGCAACCTTGTGATGGGTGAATGGATCAGGGCATCCCCAAAAATGCCCGGAAAATTCAGGTTTACAGCATGGAAAATGAACATCTTGAACCCAAAGTCATGGAGGTGGATGGTTCAGCCTGATTTTCCTTTTCAAGTGGGTGAATCTTTAAGTTGCAGCCGTTAATGTTCACAGGAATTTGTGCTATTTGCCCAAATATGTCGAAAAAATCTTAAACTTCGCACAATAGAAGAGGTAGGCTTCCTTGGGACCCAGGAAGGGAAAATGGTTGAGTTCATGGTGCGAAATTGTTTGGCCGGTGCTTATTGATGAGCAAATGAGCAAAAAGATGGCCATTTTTCCTACTAAATCACGAGCAAATGAGCAACTGGGTGGGGGTGAAGCACTTGCCAGTTGTGGTTTAAAGTGTTTCACCCCTGAAACATTGAACCACTGGTTGCTCAATTCATATGGGTCTTCTTTCTTCACGCTTTATTTCTGGGCAGGGTGTGGCTTTTGTATGATGGGGCTCGGCAACTGGTGATGGTGCTAGACTTCAATTTTGTGCCTGGGGGATCAGCTAGAATTCCCATGAGCAATGAAACAAAAGCCTGGTTATTTAGGGTTTATAGGGGATAGGAAACTACCCAGTTATATGGGGATTATAGTAAACCATTATAAGGATCCCTATCAAGCAACCAGTATAATGGAAAGTAAGAGGGTTTGTTTCGTGGCTCCCATGACTTGCGACACAAAGTTTCACCAAATGATTCAGTTTCACCAAAGTAGGCTTGGTTGCTTTATATCATCGGTATCCATAGGGTTGATGGAAGAAATCCATAGAAATCCAGCTTTCTTACATCAGTAGCAGTTAGACCAGCTACAATGTGGACTCTCATATTTCATTGCCCATACAGCTTCACAAACTACACCATAAGAAGCCTTCTAGCTGGGGTTTAGCCCTCGTTACACCAGCATATACTTGGGATTACATGGATTACCCTCCTGGGAACAAAAAAACATATCCCAGTCCCTACCTATGCACTCTTGAAGATGATGATCTTCCTTTTCCCTTTTGTCAATAGCTGTTTCTGGTTCCCTTAATAGGTGGTAGGTGATATATAATCACCCAATAGGCAATATATAAGTGGTATATACTGCCAATTGGGGGATTATATGGTACCTACCACCTATTGAGGGAACCAGGAAACTCCATTGATTTTGGTGGGATATTTGATCGTGGAGGGTGAGTTTGACTTACAAGGTGAACAACCAAACTAGAACTATCGAAACAAAGGATTTCACGACGCAACCGCCGCTTTTAATGGGTGTTTTTTTTTCGTAAGGGCGACAGACGCCAAAACATGGCCCAAAACGTCGAGAAATACAACGATCTGATGATGGAGGTTTTCTTTTCCAAGACACCTGTTGAAGGCAGAGTTCTTCGTGAGCTGTTGAATGGGGACTGGACAATTTAAGGTGTGTTGCAACACTACTGCTGGGGTTGCTGTGACTCACAGCTTCACACATGCCAGAAACTTGAGGCATATTTGCAAAAGACATTGGCCAAAGCAGCGCCACAAGTGTTCTCACGACAACTTGGGGGTTGGTGCAGATACCGGATTTTCGATTGGTTTGCAAAGTTTGTGTCGATCCACGGCCTCCTCCGGCAAGTCTTTGATTCCGTGTGGGGGTTCAATAGGTGAAGGTGAAGACAGAACTGATTTGGTGCCTTTTGAATCACTTATTTGATTGGTTGGTGAAGTATTATCTCGTCTAGGCAGCATTTATACTAATGGTAATGTTCCCCAAATACCCAGCCAGTTAATAGTTTTCTGGTTGGTGGTTTCAATTTTTTTAATTTTCACCCCTATTTGGGGAAGATTCCCATTTTGACTAATATTTTTCAGATGGGTTGGTTCAGCCACCAACTAGTTTTGGATTATCAGTTTCGCCCACTTTATCGGTTGGCTCCTGCAGTTCGAAACCAACATGGAACTAAAGGGGTCTCTTCTTTGTTCCATGCCTGGAAACTAATGGAACCTCAACATACCCCTGTGGAGCATACCCCAAAAAAAATCCAAGAGAACTCCCAAATGCAAGGAATTCCGAAAATCAACTGTTGGTTGGGGGTCGTTTGGGTATGTTCACCACCATTACTTCCATATAAATACCATTGGTAAATCACCAATATCATGGTGATTTACCAATGGTGATTCACTTCAGAGCTGGGTTCCAGGGGTATGTTGGAAAATTGTTATACATCTTATATCACCACTAAAAGAACCCCCCCCCCTATGCCACCCCAAGAAATTTTAGGCCCAAACAGGCCCAATTAAGGGACCACTGGTGGTGAATCGTCTCGAATAAGAAGGGACCCCGGCGTTTTTTCCTGGGGGGAAGCGTGGCATCCAAGGGCGGGAAACCCCTTGGATACCCAACTCCTTTAGCTTCCAAGTTTGTAGGAGAGATCCAGTGGAGTTGCCAGAAGAACCCAAGGTGGGAGTTGCATTTGGGGCGGAAAGCCTCCAAAAAAAATTGGGTCCTTTTAAGGGTCCTTTTAATGGTGTGAATCAACAGGAAATTCATGATTTTTTTTCCACCTGTTTTTGTGAGGATCAAACAATGCAACATACTAACTTGACTTTTTGAGTTGACCTTTTTGGGTTTAAGAGATGCAGGCTGCTAAAAACTAAACTAAACCTTTTAGCGTCCTTTGGGACCGGCAAATTTTGCCTCCTGGTAAATCTTATTAGGTAATTTTAAAGAATTTCAAGGGATTTGCCCTGAATTTCGTGCATTTGTGTGGGTTGGTAATGACGAATGACCCCGGCGTTTGTACGAAGGTTCCGGGAGTTTTTCTTCAACCGAGCCGGAGGGGTTTCGAAAAAAATCCCCAACTACTTGGATGTCCCGTGACGGAAGTTAGGATCAAAGGTGATCGGATCAGTGGGTTATTTCACCCCAATTCAACCCCCATTTAGAAGTAAGTTATAACCCATTGATCCTAACTTCCGTCCCGGGACATCCAAGTATGATTTTTGAGAGCGATTACAGTAATTAGGAGCAACCGCCATTCGATCAGCACATCTTGGTTTTTTTGGGGTGGATTTTTTGTCCCCAAAACTTGGGGGGAAAAGAAAAATGCCCGAAATTTGACTCGACAAAAAAACGCATGTCATGTTTTTGACAAATTTCGCTTGAAGAAAGAATTACACTCAGTTTATGTCAGGGTCAAGATTCTCAGCTGTGTGACTCATCTGATCTTGGATGTGTTTAAGGTGATTTTTTACTTCCTACCATGGTAAACCAACATTGAACCAGCATTTGGGAGAATATGTTTTACTTTTTTGAAGCCTCTTAAGCAAATCCAAGTTTGTGTTCATCAGAAAAGTGCATCATCTTTTTCTAGGAAATTGAGAGCCATAAGTACACCACCCGAAAAATAACAACCGGTACCTGAACATAGATATGCGTGTTTCCGAAAATAGGGGTACCCCAAATCATCCATTTTAATAGGGTTTTCCATTATAAATCATCCATTTTGGGGTACCCCTAGTCTCAGAAACACGCATATCTGGAAAAAGAAGATTCTTGATTTTAAAGGTCCAGTCGTTAGTTTTGGGGAGTGTATGCGCCCTGGAGTTTTTTGGACGACCCTCCCTCAAAACACCTAGAAAGATTGCATCCCAAACAAGGGGAAAGGGAGTCTTCCAATCATCCATTTTCAGGTGTAAACTCACTCTTAGTTTCAGGGAGTGCATTTGATAAAACATTTTGCAGAAAAAAACTGACACCCTTGTTTTGGTAAGACTTTTTCAGGTGCGGTGCAACCTACAAACTGAATTGACTTGTGTCAGCGCAGGCGGAGAAAACACGTGAGAAAGTCGATGAACCATAAAAAACAGTCGTTGGTTGATGTGTGTGTGTGTGATGGGGATGAAATCAACCCACCTTGTGTTTTTAATCGGGGAATTTGAAATCATCCCTGACATGACAACCCCTTTTTTCGAAGCACTAGCAACTAGTAGAATCTGAATGGAATGGAGGTTTTTTGTCATGTCTCAAAATAAATCTTGAAAGTGAATCTTGCCTTGAAGATGGGCTCGACAACAATTGATGTTTGGGTGAGATCTCTATTTGATCATCATCTAGCTGGTTTTTTTTTGATGCCAGCTGCTAGGGTACGTGTCCCGGGCGGTTCGCCCTTCAGTCAGCTACAACGACGCGAAAAGGACTATTCCGATTCGTGAAAAGATAACAAAAACATTCACGTTCATTGGCAGAAACAATGAAACGAATTAAACAAACAAATTCGAAAACAAATTAATCCTCCGAGGAAGAGTGCGTCAGAGACGAGAGATCCATTCCGGAGTCAAGTCATCAATGGTGCACAAAGAAAGGAGGATCGGCGCAGAGAAGCCATTGGGTTCGAGATACCGGTGACAAGAGGCGCATTCAATCAGGGAGAAGGAAGCACCGATGACATAAAGTATCACATAACAATGAACAACACTGGCCATGAAGTCCTGTGAAACACGGGTCATAATGTACAAATGCCGGAAAGTTGGAGAGCGCAAGCAACTTAACCAACCCAGGTCTTGGTGAAACCGCGTGAGACGTATAGGCAAAAACGAAAAGGGGCATGCAAGAAACCGACCTCAGAGTCCACTCGAGTGTTCTTCTTCTCGATGTAGTGAAGCACCGCCAGACCACAAAGAAGAAAAAATAGAGTGCGCCCAAAAAAAATTGCCCCCACCATATCACCATGGCAGAAGGGAAGTTCAAATTCATTGACTTCCTTGATCGGGTAATTGGTGACCTATTCCAGGATGGCCTGGAGCTCCGTAAGAAGCAATGGGGTGTGATTGCCGCCGCGCCGGTCTCTTGGAGAGACGACTTGCAGGCAATCACAGAGCTTCTAGGAGTGTGGTCGGTTGGCCTCTACGAGGCCACGTGCCTATTGGCACGGAGAACTGGTCCATGCCGATGCAGCCGGTCCAAGGGCGGTAAAATGGGTCGTAAAGACAAACCATTGCCCGAGGATCAAAGGCTGGCTGCGGAGGTAGCATTTAAGAGCTATTCTCAGAAACTTGAGAACAGTCTCCAGATTGTTTGCTATTTCCGTAGCTTGTATGAAGTCTTGATTGATTCAGATGAATCATTTGCGACTTCGATAACTCCGGCCGACCTCCTGACTCATCTCCGTGAGTTGGTGGAGCTCTGCCCTAAGGACCTTATTTCGGCGTTTGGCCGATGGCTAGGTTTCTTAAGCAAGAACTCCCTCCCAAGCCGGATGGCTTGCGTGAGGAGGTCGTTAAACTTCCTTTTGTCCTTTTCTCTGGAGGAGCAAAGGGTCCACGGAGTTTGCGCAACTTGGCAGCTGCCAGGCCCAACAATCGAAGGGCAATGCAAGTGTTTTGGAGCTGGCTTCAGGGGTCCAAGAGAGGACTCCCTCAAGTGCCCGAGGAGTTTATCCTTGCGACAAAGAGGAAACATTGCGCTGCACTTTCCAGTGGAAAAGAGATCGACAGCTGCGCCATTGGTGCGGCAATCCAGGCTGGAATGCCTGCGCCTCCCACTCAAGAAGTGAAGGAGGAAAGACGCAGTGTGTTCGCCAGTGGATCTCAGAGAAGCTTTCCGAGCTTCAACCACAGGATGACCCGACCGGAAAGGTAAATGAGGTCTCCTCATTCCTTCGTTCAAAACATCTTCTACCCAAAGTGCCTATGGCTACGATTGCCAAATGGGCGCGCGAGGATGTGGACGAACAGCTTGAAGCTCAGGTCTGCGTGATCCAGGAGCCACTGAAGGCTCGTGTGATCACAAAAGGCGACGCGAGAGCTTACTATGCTGTCATGCCTCTCCAGAAGGACTGCTGGAAGCACTTAGCTGCAAAGGAGGAGTTCAGTCTCATAGGACGCCCCCTAGCCGAGGAGAATTTGATCAATATCGACCAAGGTACTGATCGAGTACTTGCTGCCTCAGGCTTGAAAGAGACCTTCGAAGAGTGGGTTAGCGGTGACTATTCCGCGGCCACTGACGGTCTCTCGCTTGAGATTTCGCAGCTTGCCCTTCGACAGTACATGATGTCGATTGGTCTGTCAGAGAAAGATGATCTCTGGCAGTTGGCCTCCAAGGCTTTGGGCGCTCACAAGGTGAGCTATGGGAAGACCCACGATGGCAGTGATTCTGACAATCAGTTGCCTGACGATTTTGTCATGAAAGGACAATTAATGGGGTCTCCGATGTCCTTTCCCATCTTGTGTGCGATCAACTTTGTCGCCTACAAGACCGCTCTGCGCCGTTACATCAAGGCAAAGGGCGGAAATTGGGATGAGGTTGCCAAGATTGGTAGCTTGCCAGTATGTGTGAACGGTGATGACATATTGTTCAAAGCGAACAAGGAATTCTTCACCAATTTCTGGCAGCCAGCGATCAAAGCCATAGGGTTCAGCCTTAGCCTGGGTAAGAACTACTTCTCAGGCACATTCCTTACCGTTAATTCGGAAGGTTGGCGTCCCATGAAGAATGGTCGCTTTCAGAAACTTGGCTACCTCAATACCGGACTGATCTATGCCGGGCCTAACGGGACCATGCGTCCACCACTTAGGCAATCACATGCCGAAATGCCCTGGACTGGCAAGTTCCAGGAGTGTTTGAACGGCTGTGTCAATCCAAAGCGTACGCGTGGCCGGCTCCGCCACTTCTACGGAAACGATGTGTGGTCCCACACGAAAGGAGGTCGTTTAAACCTCTTTGCGAAGGTTGAGCAAGGCGGTCTGGGAATTTCACTACCACCAGGCATCGTGCCAGGATGGACGTGGTTCCAAAAGGCGCTTGCGCATCACCTACGCCACAAGGTCTTCAATTTCTTTGAAGAATGTGAGGTCTCGCTAGGAGCTGAGATGAATTCTCTTCTCGGCTTACCAGAAGACTTTGTATTCAAGAAAGAGACTGAAGAACCCCCGTGCCAGAGTACCTACGTTACGCCAAGACCTGCAGCTCGCAGTATGGCGAAATTGATCATCATCTAGCTGGTGGTTTCAATGATTGTTTATCTTACCCTTACTTGGAGAAATCCAATTTGACGAGCATATTGTTCAGATCATTGGGAAAAAAGCAGCAACTAGTTTCTCTTGTTGTTGGTCATATTCTTATGGCTAGTCAACCAATCAACCAACTCCGCCCCAACGTCCACGTACCCTCCCAGAAATAGAGGTTCAACAAGGCCTTAAGGGAAGCCAATTGGTTGAATCTCATCTTCTCATGATTGCATTTTTTTCAGGGTGACCTCCCGTGATGGCATTCTAAGCTCACCTTGGCTTTGTTGAACACCCTTCTGTTGGGGATAAACTCATCCCGCCTTTGATTGGAAAATCCTTTTACACCCTGGAAGATTAACATGGAACATTCAAATCACCCATTTAGAAAGGAAAATGATCTTCCAAACCCCTATGACTATGTTCCATCTTAATCTTCCAGGGTGTAATGGGTATATAAATCCCCTACTATTGGGTTAATGACCTGCCTCAATCAACTTGGATTTGTTTTTGGTGCTACCATGGTACATCACCATGTTTCACCACCATTTTGGGAGAAGATGTTTGGAATTTTTTTTCCAACTACCCTTTCCAAACAAATCTAAAGTAACCTTTAGCAAACTATTTCAGGGAAACGCAGGTAGGTGAAATATTTGAAAATTTTATGCAGATGGTCATCTTGTTTTTTGTTTTTTTTTCGGCTGGGTACTGATATCAACACCACGTCCCAGGGTGTGACACTTCAAAAGTTGATAGTGAGATAAAACGATTACAAAAAGTTGCTGTTATATATATGCACCCATGAAAACTAACATGACATAGGAAAATCCCCTCTTTCTCTAGGAAATACATCTTCAAATGATGAAGATTCCATTGTCATCTTCTCTTTCGGAAAGGGGTGGGGGATAGATTGGATTTTGTTTCAACATTGCTGATTTTGGCAAGGTTTTCATGCTTCATTGTCACCTCGCGTGTTTTGCTTTGTTTTGTTTTGTAGAGGGCAGAATGTCATTGCTCAAGTGCTGCATTTGTTCCAAACGTGTACCTCGCCGTTCGCACCTGAAAAGATGAAATACCAAAAGCCAAGTTGTATTCCAAGCATCAATTTTCAGGTGCTACTGTTGATGTTTCAGAAATCCGGCAAACTCACCCGTTGAGGTTGGTAGTTGACCTCCCATTTTTTACAGGGTTTTTTGACATCCCAAGTGGTTGTTTGGGATTTCTGAACCATCAACAGTATCTTGGATACGTGGAGTGGTTACCCACCAGGTCTGCAAAGTTGTGATGCCCTACCGTTGGGAGAACCTAGGAAAGTTGAACGTTGCTTTGCCGTGGGTTTGGTATGCAAAACACCTTCAAGTGTCTTCAGACGAGCAGTGAATGAAATCAAACTGGTTGGTTGATGTCTATAAGGGATCTAGGTGGTGCTTTCAAGTTTTTTTTTCCGGAATTTGCCTCTTGAGGAAGATTCCTGTGTTGGCGATGTTTTTTCATATAGGTTGAAACCTGTGATTCTGACAAGCCTTTTTTGCAGACTACAATCCATTACTGAAAATTCGGTATGAACCAACGAGCATCACCATTGGGCGTGGACGTGTCACGGTGCAACCAAACTCCCACGGATCGGCTTCTTACATCCTACTCGGAGGGTGGGCCTCCCAGTTAGATCCAATGGTTAGGATCACCCCAATTTATCTTTAGCCATGTGTAGGTGATTTGGAAGGGGAACAACCACAACCCTACTCCTTAGGATGGTTATTAACCACAGCTTCAAGTAGTGAGATGATTCTCCAAGTACACAGCTATGAGAGTTAGAGATCCCCTAAATTTCATTCCGGAATAGGGAGGTATTCTCTGAAGATAATAAATTGCATGTGCAAATTTTATCAAAATTTTGACCAAAAATTGCAACAACAAAATTGGGGGAAAAAATCAATGAGTCAATGAGTCAACGTAGCATGTTATGGCCATTTGGTGTCTTGTAAACACATCGCAACGCCATTTCCTTCGCTTCAATGTTTGTTTCTTTAAAGTGATTTGTTACTTTCTACCCTAGTAAAA
Organism: Breviolum minutum Mf 1.05b.01; assembly: GCA_000507305.1. Taxonomy (NCBI): domain Eukaryota; class Dinophyceae; order Suessiales; family Symbiodiniaceae; genus Breviolum; species Breviolum minutum. The sequence goes on from DF239234.1 coordinate 157,399, forward strand.
CAAAACATGTGGGGAATATCCTTTTTCCTTAAGCAAATCTAATCAACTACTGGTGAATTGGTGGTTTGGGTTTCTGGGGGTATCTCTGAGTAACACTCCCTTTCATAAGGGAATCTCAGGCATCCAAACCACCAATCCAAAACCACCAATCAACCACTATAGCTGAAATTATATACATAAGGGAAAGTAACTTAGGGTGGAAAAAAAAAACAGTGAAACCCATTGAGAAGGCCATTGATAGGGGCCCCATAACTCCATTTTTATAGCTGATCTAAGTAAAGTGACCGTTCAACCGGGGGGGTCTTCCCTACGCCGGAAGCCCATCAAGGCGCACACTCGTGGCCATTGGCACCTCCGATGGTTATGTGAAGCTGGTAGACGCGACTTGGTTGGGATATGCTGCGAGCAACCCCCAACCCTTCCCAGCACTAGTCATGTACAACCCCCGAAAACTCACACCGTCCCCTATAAGAAGGGGCCATTTTCAAACGGAAACTTCATCTGAACCAACCACTATATTTTTTCAAAGGGGATATATATCTTTAGTTTTTTGGGGGGAGGGAAAAAGTCACCACCAGGATTTTTGTTTACATTTTTTGGATTCGGAATTCCTTATGAATGCCGCCTTTATTTTTTCACAATTGCTGAAGAGGGGGACAAACCAAGATGGGATTAGGGTTCGGGGAGTCGTCTTGGCCTTAAGGTTGTTGTTTGTTTGGTTTTTTTTCGGCCCTGAATGTGTACCCTTCGGTATAACTAGCATATAGTTATATAGCTGGAAAGTCCATACATGAATGTATTCAATGTATTCTGTATTTCCAAATGCCATGGGCAATGTTCCATGGCTACTGTTAGTACCCAGTTTACTGGAGGGGACGCCAAGGATGGCATGTCCATAATGTCAAGGCCGTAGATTAGAAAGCTGTCTCAACAGATTGAGCGGGTAGTGTTCCGGTAGGCGATTTGCCTGCAAAGAGTAATGACCGGAACAAGTCTGACAAATATGTTGTTCTTGGAATTGGATGATCATCATTTGTCGCACACTACTCAGCATCAAGTGTACGCATCCACCGCATCCACCACATCCACTACATCATCATCATCATCATCATTATCATCATCATCATCATCATCATCATCATCATCATCATCATCATCATCATCATCAGTTTGTACCCATCAAATTCCACCAAAACAAGGTTCAAAAAAACACCCATGAAACTCCATCCATATCAAATCTGTTCAACTTACATTTGCTCCCACAGCATGCTGTACCATTGGACCATCAACGACACTGAGGGCGTCACGGGTCGTTTGGAAGCACATTTGTCAGTCGCACGACAACTGCCTAAGGTTGGGTGGATTTTGGGTCAGTTGATGAGATGGATATAATGAGGGTGGTTGAATGGGAAAAACAAAAAACGCCCTGCGTCGAAATATCTTGGAGGATGATTCTTTAACCACGAGATGTTTGTACCCAATAGGTGGTGGCAACTCAAACCATTTTTTTGAATGCTCACCCCGACCCCTGTGGGAAATGATCCCCAATTTGACGAGCATATTTTTCAGGTGGGTGGGGAAAAACCCACCAACTAGAGACGGATGTTAAGGGTGAGGCTTTTGCTTGACTTGTGTTTCAAGGTTAAGGGTTTTCGTGTGGGATTTCGTTCATGAATCAACCTATTCTGGGGGAACATTCGGAACATGTAATTGGACACTGTTTCCAATGAAATAAAAATTCGTTGTTTAGGGTATATAGGGGATGAAACGCTACCCAGTTATGTGGCGACTATTTCATTTCATAAACCATTATACGGATCCCGTCATTAAACAACCACTAGAACGGAAAGGTGTTTTTATTCGTAGCAAAAAAAGCCGTGAAAAAAAACACCCATGAGTTCCCAGCCGTGAAATATTCGAAATGATAGGCCCCCCAAAGATCTTGTGAGGTTTCCCCTACTACGTAGAAATCAACCTGGTCCCCTAAAGCCAACCAGTTTTTTCAATGGATGGAAAGGGTGAAACAAGCACGCTTCCCAAGGTTTGGAATCATCCAATTGAAACAACCATTAAATAATGGGCTAGGGGGTGGTTTCAAATATTTTTTTAAAACCGCTACTTGGGGAAGATTCCCATTTTGACTAATATTTTTCAACTGGGTTGAAACCAGCAACTAGATAATGGGTGTCTAAGGTACCAGGAACTAATGATGTAAGAATCAAATTTCTGGACTTATCATGAATTTTCTGGGCAGCACATAGATGTGCCCGGTGGTGGCAACTCAAAGAGTTTTTGAATGCTCAGCCCGATTTGTGGGGAAATGATCCAATTCATCTCATATGTTTCAAATGGCTTGAAGCCACTAGCTAGGATGGGTTTTTTTACCGTAGGAAGCATAAATATATGGACTTCAGGAGACAAATTTTTTGAGACACTGGAAAAAAACTTTTGAATCGGAAGTCTTTGGCACATGCAAAAAATTATTCCAGAATGTTTGTTTGATCCATCGAAGACTAGGTGGTGGTTTCAAATATTTTTTTTTCATCCCTACCTGGGGAAATGATCCAATTTGACGAATATTTTTCAAATGGGTTGAAACCTTGAAGAATGTTGACATCCGTTTTCGAGAAGAATCATTCGGATGAAAAGACACCAAATCCATGACATGATGCAGCATGCAGCCCGCAACCTTGGCCGCCCCGTTTGGAAACGGGAATCCCCCCCAACAAAAATGCCCCAAAACGACTTCAGGTTTTTGGGGAATTTGAATCATTCGCCCAGAAAAATCTAAGGGTTGGTGAACCAACACACCTTTGGAACATCCAGGATTTTTGAAGGAATTTCTTTCAGAGTTGGCGATCGGAAGATTACCTGGAGTTTGCTTTGCGTGGGGTTTCATGAACTATGAAATCCTGATTGGTTCATAGAGATCCCTACGATGGCTTAGTATTATCCCACATAGCTGAACAGTAGATCATCCCCTATATACAGAAAAATAACCATGAGCAGTGATCAAGACCCGTGTTACATTCCATTTTACTGGTTGGTTGAATAGGGAATATTATAAACCTTGCATAGATGGATAGTATAATCCCTATATACAGCAAATAACCAAGGTCAGGTGATTCAAAATGATCTTTTTTGGGATGGTTAAGTGACCTTTTGGAAAGGTTAAGTGACCTCCAACGTTTGGGGATAAATGCCCGTCACATCGGTCACTTCTTGCGAAGGTGGTGGATTTAGATCTCGCCGAGGCGGAGTTCGAAAAAAATCGGCAGCAGCATAGCACGAAACGTCTTTAAAAATGGGGGGAGGTTGGGTTCTCCCATATCAACTGCTGGGAGAAAATTCTTGTTTTTGTGATTTTTTGCATTTCTTTTTTGTGACAGGTGGGGTTTGTTCAAAGAATTTTTTTCCGGTATGTTTTACAGCGGAAAACTGGAGAGCCAAGTGATTCTGATGACTGGAACTCTGATGGATCCAGATGGAATGATTCGATTCTCAACCGCGATTTCTGTTGTGTTTCCCTACATCCGAGGTCATCCAGGATTTCTGAGCCAAAATCAATACCCTGATCTTCCAGTTTCCTGTATATTTGGAACCAAGCTCCCAGTTGCCGATATATCAGGTAACTAGACCCCTGGTTCCAAATATATAGGGAACTGGAAGATGAGGGAATATATTGGGTGTAACAAGAAAACTCACAACGGAAGCCGCAAGCCGTTTTTTGTGCGTGCGAAAGAGCTATGACCGGATTTGACTCAAATTCAGCCAAAAATTCATCATGCAAATTTTGGGGATGACAAATCTTAGATGTTCCCAAAAAGGGCCGTTGACCTTTTGAGTGTAGTAGGGTTTTAGTTTAGGAACCTACTGCAAGTGAAATTTTTAGCAAAAATCTAAGTTTTATCAAAGAGGACTTTTGGGGATGTGTTTTTTTCCATCCATCCTGTTGAAATTAAAAACGGATTCTCCATATCAACCGGCTGGCTACCGGGATTTCTTCCATGAACAGTATCAAATAACTGTTGTATCTGAAAAAGTCGGAGAAAGGTGGTGGTTTCAAATTTCAAAAACCTCTTTGTTGGAACTACCCCCCACCCAGCAACAGTCACCACACGGATTATTCCATTTTTAGTAGGGAATCCCTACAAACCTTCATTTGTGATCATTTGTGACTGTTACTTGGTGGGGGGTAGACCGAACCCATTTATTGTGTATTATACACATATGTTTGATATTTCTATATATTCTGTAGGTAAAGTTGTAATAATATCTCATCAAGCTTTTCAGATGTCCTTAACCTCCTGACCTTGTTTCACTCCACTTGGACCCACTTGCCATCACCCCAAAGCCCCAAAGCCCTCAACCCCTCCCCACTCGGAGCCACCCCGTCAACGGAGTCCGGCGCAATTCAGGGGAGTGGTTTGCTGCTTGCAGCATCTTCCGACCAAGTCGTTCGACTGTTGGATCTTTCGAGGCAGAGAAAAAATTCTGGTTGGAGGATCATCCCAGTTACCCTCCCTGAAACTAACATACTGTTGATGTTTCAGAAATCCGGCGTTCACTCACAGTTGAGGTTGGTAGTTTTTTCCCATCAAACGGGCGGCTCAACCACCAATTCCTACAAGTAGGGGAAAAAAATCCCTGCGACCCATGTATAAGGCCATTTGTAGGGGTTCCAACTATGGCTTCATTTATAACTGGTAGGTGCCCACCTTGTTTGGTTGTCTTAGCAAACTTCCCACTTGGAAGCTTGGACCTTTATGACTCCGGACCTTTAGATGCACCTGGGATCGCAAAGGTGAATCTCAGGAATTCTGACGAAAGGTGTTCAGCACTATGTGTTACCTGTAAACGACCTCCAAAATGGAGAAAAAAAACACAAAAAGTCAGAAGTTTCAAGGGGTTAACACCGCCGAATACTCACGAATGTCCCCTAAAAAGTGAGTATTTCAATAGGAGATACATATTCCAACCATTGATTTTTAGGGGACGTGTTAGTTTTCCTGGGGTTAACAAGTCTTAGACTTGTGATGATGACATGTTCAACTACTTTAATTAATCATCCATTCACATCAAGTCACATGCACCTTGTCGACCTGGTGGTTTCAAGTAGTTGTTGTTTTCACCCCAAACAAATGATCCAATCTGAAGACTGCGCAGATTTTCCAAATGGGTGAGGAAAAACCACCAACTGGCAAGCTGTTTTTTTCCCACAGGATCCATGTATGGTATATTTGCCTACTTTTACCATAAACATCAACCAAATATACCAAATGTAGGGAAATATACCATACATTGGACCCATACATGGATCCTCAGGGTTTACCTTGTGTTTTTTTCTCTGTTTCTCTTAGTTCTCTCAGTTCGTCAACCCTTTGGAGGCGACGATTGGTTCATAACTTGCGAGGACATCGTGGTTTGGTTTCTGCTTGTGGTTGGCTACAGGCGCCAAGTTGCTTCTGACATGCTTCTCACCAGGTGGGATTGATTGTACAGGTAAACTTACACTATATGTGTTACAGACATTCTGTTTGTCTATCTATTTTTCTATCTATCTGTCTAGCTAGCTAGCTATCTAGCTATCTGTCTATCTGTCTATTTGTCTATCGGTCTATCTTTATATATATATATATTCAAATTATACATGAATCATTTCCAACCTGTTTTTGATGAGTTCTGTTTCGGGCCGCCATTTTCAGTTCTTGGTTTGGCCGTCATTGTGTTTCTTCACACCTTCCAGGGCTCGCGTGCCTTCACTGCTGGTGCAGACAGGACTGTGGGAAGTAGCTACAACTGTGAGCCCTCAAGAGACCAGGGGTAAAATGAAACTAGCCTCCAGGAAATTAACACTTTCCCACCTGGGGAAGTTCGGAAAATCATCGACTCAAAATGCCATTTTTTGGGGGATATGTTAGTTTCCTGGAGGGTAACCCCCTCTCAATCTTGGGTAAGATCAAAGAATGCAAAAATGATGTTGCTACTCATGTTTTTGGATGATAATGTTAAAAGACAGCCTGAACAGATGCAATCCCAACAAATGAACGATGTAAGTTCACCTCATAAAGCACATCTTTTTGGTTGGGGCGATTTGCTGTGACACCTGCAACATCTTTCTTGACTGTTGACTGTTTTATGTTTGTGGGGAAAAATTTGCATCTCACCCATTCAACGCATCATTACAAGAGGCATTTTCTGTGGGAAAAATTTCCCACAAGGACTGCAGGCAGAACTTTTCTAAAGTTAAAATTCCTGAAATCTAACGGCTGGAGCCTGAAAATGTCCCCTAAAAGGAAGAGGAAATGAATACATCGACCCAAACCAGCTGGTCACACCTTCAAAATGAAGACTACTCAACCACTGTGTCTTGAGTTCATGCTAATTTTAGCCAGCTTTTATACAAAACCCACGCTGGAAAACCGAAGAACCAGAAAAAGAAAGCAGCCCTGTCCTTTTTACGAAAAAAACTCATGGACTTTTGTTGGCTTGTTTTGTACGGATTCGATGCACCATGGTATTCATCACCATGAATTTCACCAGCATTTGGGCAGGAAGATGTTTGTCGGATTTTTGGGAGTCCAACCGCCGTAGCAGTCGCAAATCCCAAGCTAGTTTTCATGGGAGTAACGGTTTTTACCTGGAAAACAGCCGTTGCGACGTTAATTTCCATCAACTTGAAACGTCGGGGTGGCGTACTGACGTGTTGAGTCGGAATGAAGCAATGGTTTTTTTGGTGGAGCCGGGCGAGGGTTAAGGGATCAATTTTTGAAGTTCACTGGCCTGTTCTGTGAACAAAAAATCACCATGAACATGTGTGAAAATTTGGGAGTTTTTCGTCATGAACCAATGGATTTCATGGTGAAACACCAAGGTGTTGTGTTTCACTATATATCTAGGGTGGTTTGAAAATATTTGTGATGTTCATCCTCCCAAAAAATTGGGAAAGATTACAACCCATCTCTTGACTTGCGCCTACACCCCTGGAGTTAAACATGGAACCTGCAAAGAAGTCCCTAGAAAAGGAAGCTCCTCTTGGAAACCATCATTTTCAGGTTCCATGTTAAATTTCGGGGGAGTATGTGTTTTTTCAAATCTTTTCCACCCACCGAAAGTGGTGAGTATCACAAGCCGCACCCAACGACTCAACGTTGGCTCGCAGCCAGGACTGTGAAACTGTGGGACGTGGAGAAGGGTCAAATTTTAAGGCTTTACCTCCTGGTGTTGGGAGTGAACAGGGGTCATGAACCCATTTGGGGGGGAGATGAAACTTGATGCAAATGTATGGTAATTATATGGGATTGTCCGTACAATACTGCATGAAGTTTGGGTTGGGGTGCTTGATTTCATGACCCCTGGTGATTAGATGATATCGTCCAAGGGTGAGTGGATTGTTATTGATGTTGGAAGCTAAGGTGTAAAGTTACCCTCTGGTAAACTAAAGTAGCTATGAAATATCACCATTTTTCATAGGAGATACATCTTCAATCCGGTTTCATTGTCCAGCCAGCTATGTTAGTTTACCAGAGTTTACTAGAAGTGGGTTATTACTTGGATCAGTAGATCCCTCCCCAGATTCCGGCTCACCACAAGGATGACAACCTAAACCTTCGCTTTGGGGCAGTAGATCCAAGTTATACTTTCCAATTTTTTGGTTGCATCCCCGAATAATTGACGAATGGATACCCAAAATGATGGGTTTGGAAAAGGGAAAACTACCCAAAAAAAGAAGATATAGCCAGTTTTTAGTATCTATGTGAAATTTCTGGAGTGTACATCCTGGTTTCTGGGAGGTTGCTTTGATTTGTATGATCCCACATGAACATGACCCGGTGGAACTTGGTTGGACGTTGTCTTGCTGAGAAGTTTTTCGGGGGGTGATCAACGGTGCCAGCCAAAAATGCGGGTAACTTACTCTCCCAGAACGTAACGAATGGATCCTGTACTCAAATGATTTTCAAATGTTCAAAATGTAGCCGGGGTGCATGTTTTCTTCAGTTTCTAGGTGCTGCTTTCAAACATGTTTTTCACCCCTACCTGGGGAAATGATCCAATTTGACGGTCGCATATTTTTCAGATGGGTGGCGAAAAACCACCGACTAGATGTGTCAAATTTCAATGAAAATTCATACTGTTCATGGTTCAGAAATGCGGCTAACCACGACTGGGATGTATGAAACCTTGGTTTCATAACGGTAGTTTCACGACCAGCCTCGCCTGGTTCGCCGGATTTCTTCCAGCAACAGTCTCGACCCTGGCAGGTCTATCCCTCTCACTGGTCCAGTGACCACTGCTCGAGCTCATTCAAGTGGTGTGGTGGTAACTGGTTATGCCTGGAAGACCCAGAATTTTTAAACAGCTGATTTCAAATCCAGGTGGAAACACCAGTGCAGGTCTAGTATCGATACCAATGCCTTAGTGATTTCTTGTATTTTTAGGCGGTGTAATGGCATGTTTTTCTATTGTTTTAAAGGTGTTATTTTCAAGGATGCGTGAAAGCTTTGACAACTGACTTCCTCCTTTTGCTGTGTATCAACATGATTCTGCAGAAGGGTCCCTTTAAGAGAAACAAATTCCTACAGGTCCACCACCACCACTTCTGAGGGTTGTTCAACAATTTTGTGCACACCTGTTGTGGCTCTTGTAGGTTCTTTTTGTTGGTGTAATAATGTCAGTCAATGGTTAATGTTTTTTTGTATATCAGGATGGAGGTGTGTTCCGGAGCATCATGAAGAAAGACCCAGGACACTGAGCCAAAAGATACGGTTGATGGACAAACTCCTGCACCATCTGGAATGGTTAAAATCCGGTAAATAATGGGATAATATGGATAATCATCCTTGGTGGATTTTTAACCAGTCCAGGTGGTTGGGATTTCTTCCATCAACAGTAGCTCCATGGCAACCAGTGACAATGACCCTATGTGATAAATTTCAGAGAATCCCCTCTCCCCCTGCCACCCTACCATCCAAGAAGTCCGGCCTTTTTTTCAAGGGACCTTGATGGTTCATAATCCTATATTTCTTCGGGGCCAGGGGGGTATTGCAGGGGTACCTTTAAATTGCCATGAAGTTTTCTTGGTGGTTTCAAATATGTTTTGATGTTCAGCTCTACTTGGGAAGATGATCCAGATAGATGAATCGTTTGCAATAGTTTTTTTGTTTTTTCCGACTTAAAAACGGCTGTACAAAAAACAAAAATGGGTACTGAAATTCTGGTTCAAGTTTGATCAGAGTAATCAGATGGGCTGAAACCAATAAGTTGATGATGATGATGATGATGATGGTGATGATGGTGATGATGATGATGATGATGATGATGATGATGATGATGATGATGATGATGATGATGATGCTGATGATGATGAAGATGATGATGATGAAGATGATGATGATGATGATGATGATGGTGATGATGACGATGATGATGATGATGATGATCCAAAACCTTAACAACCTCATCCGAAAAACCGCTTCTTTTTTGGCTTTAAAAAAAAAGAAACATCCCAACTTCACGCCGCCAGCTTCCACCAATAGCTCAGGCTGATGGAAGACTTTCTGTCAGGGCTTCCTGTGTGATGATTCGGAAGGGGTGCTGTCAGGCTGTTCAACGTGAGAGTATGGCAACCAGGGAACCTTGGTTTTTCTTTCTTTTTGTTGATGGTTTCTTATAAGGGTCCAAGTATAAAACGGAGATCAAAAAGCAGGCCATGATAATTGATCCTTATGACGCCCCTGAAATCTGACGAGAAACTACTCTTTCCTTTGGAAGTAACTTGTCAGGGGCGATGTCTAACTTCCGGGGTGTAACCAACCAGTGCACCGGATTTGTTTGGTGTGATTTTGGTTGGTGCCAATCTGCCACGATAAATTTCGTGAACCTTGAAATGGTGAATATTCGTCATGAGAATCTTCCCCAAATAGTTATCTTGAATTTCACCCTGGAAAATTAAGATGGAACACAATAATGGAGGTTTGGAAGATGATTTTCCTTTGCAAATAGGTGATTTTGTTCATTCCATATTAATTTTCAGTGGTGTTGTTTGAAATGATGTTTGATCCTTTCCATCCACAATAATAATCATCACTGATTAAATCACCATTTGGGGAAGTACTTGAAGGATCATCCCAGTTAGTAAGTGGTTAGTAACCCCTATTTATAAGTAATTTAGGCCATTTGGAAGGGGAACAACCCTACTTAGGGGACTTACTAACCATGGTTCTTAACCACTTACTAAATGGGATGATCCTCCAAGTAAGGGTTTGGGAAACTTGTTCCAAACCCATCAAAGAGTCGGAAAAAAATCAACGGGCTTCCACTGTGTGTGAAGGGAATGATGGACATTTGCTTGTTTGTCCCGGACTTCTCAAAGACTAGGTTTTGGAAATTGAGCGTATGGTGCAAAGGGGAGGAATAGTCGGGGCTTTGCTGTTGTGGCACCAGCACAGAGGCTTGCAGTGGGTGCGCAGCTTTGCATTGTAGCTAGGGCTCAAAAACTTTTGGACCGATTGCTTTGTTTTCCCCTGTTTGCTTTGGAAGACCATGGCTATCAACAAGGATGAGGTTGTGTCGGAGCTTCTTCAGAAAGTTTGGGGTATTTTGATTGCCAAGTTCCCAGACAAGACGCTTTTACCCGGATATACTGCAAAGGGAGGGGGCTACCATCTCGAGATCACATATTGGCCTTTGCTGCTCCCCGTTGCTACCTTTGAGGAAAATCTGGGGGCACCGATGTTAATGTTATCAATGGCAAAGAACTCCATCGAAAGCTGCATCGGGATGATGGTGGCTTCCATTTGTGAGGACGTTGGCGGCCGTCCTTTTACCATTGACGTTTCGACAAAGGATGTTGAAGCGTACGAGTGCGCAGATGGCTTGGGAGGAGGGGATGTCGTCATTCCAGTTCGGGTTCTCCTCAAAAGAGTGAGAATGTGGCCCGGCAACAGCCCGCGACCCGTGCAGACCTGCGCAGGCTGTGAAAAAAGCATAATGGGACAGGGGTTTTGGAAATTGAGAATTACGGGGCAGAGACTAACCAAAACAACGCTCATCGTGGCGAGTTGCATGTTGGGGCCTTTTTGGTTAACACCGCCCCTGACCGCAGGCCACACGGCAAGCTCCCGAGGCCAGGCGCATGTCGATATATTATTCCTTGCACGGATAAATTGCCAGTTTGCCATCGGTATACACCTGTGTTACAGGCGAAGCGCCGCAAGGCTGCCGAGGTGGTAGAGGCCGGAAAGCCTAACACCCCCCAAAGTGTATACAAGCTTCCCTGCTGCACCGTGCCCCCCGGCAGGAAGACGGGAGCGAGGAAGAGCCCCTCTCGGGCCTCTATTCGGACCCTGCTTCCGATGTTTCTGGCTCAGTGATTACCCTTTTTCTATTTACATATATTTATGTATGTATATGTTTTGAATGATAAATAAAAAGAGGAGTTGTTGTATGACAGTGCCTCCGTGTTGTGACTGTGTGAGCACACATGCCCTACCCACCCATGATTAGTTTAGTGAGGCAGAAGGCGGCCCTTGAGCGTGTGCCGGGGCAAAGAATCTCGACGAGAGGCGTTCTCTCAGAGTCGATCAAAAAGGGCCACGCACGGCCGTGTCGCTTTGGGAAAGAAAACCTTTTTAGGGAAAAGAGTTTGAAGTTACGGATGCTAAAATGCCGCCAGCACATGTTATCATTGCACCGTGCAATACAAACATCCTGCTGCTCTGCTGCGTTCTTGTTTTGGCCCAAGCTGCTCGTTTGCTGCCCCGGTTGTCCCCAACGCTCCTATATAGCTTTGCCCAGACCTTGACCTGGACATGGTGCTGAACAAGGCTCCACGCACTGTGTATAGTGTGTACTTTGCTTTTTAAAAGCTTGACATGACTTTTCTCTTTATTGTGGCACAGCGCCGCACGCCATTGTGACAGACTCCGGCTTTTTGAGTTGAGTTCGCTCGCCATCAAAAGGAGTTGCGCGGGCAATACTAGCCTGTGCCCACACCATGCGCCCCGAAGCTGCAGCCGCAAGCAACGGCTTGGGCCGCCGAAGCCGACGATAAAGGCCCTGTACAACCCAGCGGACCCGGAAGTCCAGTCTGAGGCCATGGCCATCATGATGGACCGGATCTCTGCTGACGACTCACTTCGCCGTTGGCTTGAAGGAGATCCAAGACGTCGTGACGACATTGCAGAATGCAGCCCCGGCAGCAGGGTACATCCGTGGATCCAACAAGCGGTTGCGCCAGGCAGTCGCCGTCAACGACGGGTACCGCCAGGAATTGGCAACAAAGCTCGATGGAAAGCTGCAATGCCTTCTGCAGCAGCCGGCAAAGATCAGCCGCCCTACAGTACGATAAGAGGCTGTAAGAAAGCCGTGCGCTTTTGTGAGATAGTGATATAGTGGAAAAAGGAGGGTGAGAGGAAAGGGAGAGGAAAGCCAAAAAAACATCATCGCGAGTGGGCTCTTGCTTTTGTTTTGCCCTGTGGTGAAAGAGGTTGAACTTGGAAGTTACTAACGCAGAACCAATGCCAGTACATGTTGGATATTTTTGGCTCAAAGCGCTTGAAACTTTCAGTTGCATCTTGTGCTTTCAGTGATGTCTTTTTCCTGACATGGAGCTGGCGCTCAAGGGCAGTGGGAAGGGAGATGCCTACGTGGCAATTCAATCCGCTAAGCACCTGTGGTGCACACTCCAGTGGCTTTGCAACCGCATTGATGAGATTCAAGAGATGTGGGACAGAGCGGATCAGATGATGGCTCAGGACAAATGTTTTTTTTGAAATCCATTGTTTTTATTTAAGTCTTGTTAAGTAAGAATCTTGCATATATCGATGGAATTTGGTTTTCTTTCATTTACAGTACCCATCAGGACCGAGACAGGTTCATAAAGGACCACGACACTTTGTGCCAGCAAAAGATGACGTCCATGGTGGGACATCAGCAGGGACAAGTCACAAAGACTTCACATTTGCGTTGGAGGGCCTTGATTGCTCAGAATTGGCATGGTGATGCAGCCACACATGAATTGTGTTTTAGCCTGGGTGAATTTGTGAGGTTGCTTGACGAAGCATGGCTTCAAATCCAACGCTTGTAACCCAGCCAGGATTGGAAGGCCATAAGGGCCCCAGTGGTAATTATTTTAATCCCTATGTTGGCGAAGATGGAATCCAATTTGACGGTCGCATATTTTTCAGATGGGTGGCTCAAAACCCACCAACTAGAAATGTATACGCGCACTAAAACCCTAGAGAACCCTCCATGGTTCCTCTGATATGGTAAGTTGCTCTTACAATAAAACCATGGTTATTAACCACTGAACCAAGTCCTGGGATCCCATCCTCCAAGTAGGTAGGTGGGATAGACACCACCCGCATCCTCCTTTTCAGGTGATCGACCCTCGTCTACCTGAAGCTGCTGAAGCTGTACGACTTCATCAGTCTGCACAGGTTTTCAGGGATAATGATATTTGTTACTGATAGGCTGGGTGGTGGTTTCAAAAATTTTTATTTTCACCCCTATTTGGGGAAGATTCCCATTTTGACGAATATTTTTCAATTGGGTTGAAACCACCAACCAGTATTTGTTATTGATACCCCCTCCGAAAGTTTAACAGCTCGACCCTGAACAATGGTAGGAATGGAAGACGATCCGGCTTCCTATTGGGTTTCGGCAACGTTTTTTTCAGGGGCGACCTGTCAAATTGATGATATTGTTTTTACTGATTGGTGGTAACTCAAATATTTTTTGGAATGTTCACCCCGAAAATTGGGGAAGATGAACCCATTTTGACAAGCATATTTTTCAGATGGGTTGAAACCACCAACCAGATTATGATGAGATTTGTTACTGATAGAGGTGAAAGAACCCCATGGTGGTACAACTCCATTGAAATAGTTGTTTGTTGTTGAAGGGGCTGTTTAACAGGGTGAGTTCTGGGCAAATTAGGTCATATAGATGTAGATTGAAATAGATTCTTTAGTAGGGATTATCATCATCATTCTTTAGTGTTTCTCCAACCAGATATCTTACCCAACCTCGGTTGTTGGCGGATCGCAGCTTCTCCCACCATCATGGAGGTGGAAAAGTGCTTTATAGTAATAGTTGAAAGTAAACTACTACGGAGAAACGCCCATTTTTTTATTGAACCATGATTATGAACGGAAAGGTATTGTGGAGTTGTTTGAGGGTGGTATAGCAAAAAAATGAAAGCCTATGAAAACTTTATTAGGGATTTTTGTGATACATGATCAGAAATGCCTATTGAAAATAGAAATAACGAGTTTGAGTGCGGTCCCCGAAGTCGCTTCTCTACATGGAGAGAAGGTAAGATTTTGACTGATAATTTTCAATTTTTTTTTGAAACCACAGGGCTTCGGATGAAAGTTTTCTAAAAAAATGGTGTTATTTTTGATTAGATTATTATATCCTCTTTAGAAGGATCCACTCCCTGAAAAGAACAGCGAAAAAGTTCCATGAAAAATAGGTTTTTGAAGAAAGAAATCCTTTCCTTTTGGGGCGTGTATAACTCACGCTGCTAACGGGGTGGTCGTTCACTGATGGTGGCCAAGCGTTACCCCATGAAAAATTCACAGACATGTCCCTTGCAAAGGGACTAAAAAATTCCATAGGAAATTACATCTTCCAACCTTTGATTTTCAGGGGAACTTCGTTCGTTTTCGAGCGGGAGTACTTCTTATGTCTCTAGGTGATGGTTTCAAAGATGTTGGAAGATTCTACCCCGATCCTTGAAAAAATGATTCCCCAATTTGGAGGTGGTTCAACCAGCAGCTAGGTCTGCTTTACTCAGAGCTAGCTGCTAGCTGGTGGCTTGAAAATAGGTATGGTCAATGGAGTTTCCTGGTAAGGGTGGTAGGTAGCATATAATCACCCAATTGGCAATATATAAGTGGTATATACTCCCAATTGGGTGATTATATGTCACTTACCACCTAGTAAGGGAACCAGAGACAGCTATTGATATGGATGCAACCCCCTACCCCAAGCCCCGCCATCGTTCCGATGAAATCGCTCGACTTTTCTAGATGAAGAATTTTGGAAGAGACGAAGAATCTTCAACACCAGATCGTGATCTTGGAGTCTTCATGATGTTGGGGGTTGATGTTGATCTTTTGTGTTTTTTTCCTATGATGGCACCCAAGCACTGGTGATTTTCTTGGATCTCATGTGATTTTCCGTTGAAACTCCCATTGGGACCACATCGAATTCAGACCCAAGTCCGAAGATCGAAAATCCCACCTTGGTTGTTTCGCAACAGAACGGGGCTGTTTTTGTTTTCCGCGAGGCTGTAGTAGGTGTACAACTTTCTCATGATGGAAACTGGGTCTTGAGCCAAGCGCAGGACTGTGAAATCCGATTTGCTCCCAAGTTTGGTGAAGAGTTGGGGGAAGTGTTTCCGAAAAATGCATCACATGTCCCCAAAATTTCGGAGGTTGGTTATGACAGGATGTTTCGAAAGATCCGGAAGTTGTTTTTGTTGAACATGGTTGAACATGGTTGCACCTTCTACTTTCGTTTTTGAAGAGTTGTTGTGTGTTGTTGAAAGTATCCTTGCTCGTTGAGCATAGAATATGCTTGCCAAAATGTTCGAACAATCACTGGATTTAGTTCAAGTTTTCAGCTTGCCTGCCATTCTAACCTCTTTAGTTTTGTTGTTCTCACTCATCATGTCGAGAATTTTTGAGAACATTGGTTTGCACCTAATGGTGCCCTGTTTGAAAGAGTTTGGGACGCTATGAGATGGATAAGGATCTGGAAACCCTTTGAGGCTTGAGGTGTCTCCCTATCACAAAGCCAAGCAAATGGCAAAGCTGCTGAAGAAGAAGAACAGCAAGCGCAAGCGCTGGAAGAGAAGGGTCCTGAAGCCATCTGGTTTTGCCTTTGAAACCAAATGTTTTCCAAGCATTACATAATACAAACTCGTTGCAGAATATTCGTGTAGAGGAGCCGAGACTATTCTGCCATCAGCGTGAGTCCGACCTCCGTTTGGCGCTGAACCAAGCATTCACGAAAGTCTCTGGCGGTTGAAGATCTATTGGTATCATGGGACCCGTTGATATCGTGGGAAGGAACATATCCTCTTCCCAACACACTTTTGAAGATGATCTTCCATTTTCCCGTTTGGTGGGATATGAGTTTTTGGGAGGGATCTTCACTTATTGTACATATTGTTGCTGACAAACGAGCAGTGATCGAAAACCCCGGTTGATTGGTTTATCTAGGGGATTTTACTACACAGTCAAATATAGGGACAACAACAACAAAAATAAGCCATCATAAGGATCCCCATCAACCGATGATAATGGAAGGTCATTCCCCAATAGGATCCATGGGACGATTGTATATTTACCTACATGAATGGTTTCATTTGTATGGGTTTTCATGTAGGTTTACAAATGGATGGTTTATAATGGAAAATCCTATTAAATTGGGATGATTTGGGGGTACCCCTATTCTCGGAAACACCCATGTAGGTAAATATACCAGTCCCATGGATCCGTAATGGGTTCAGGAGTTTTGTTCACGTTGCGAAGACCCACCATCTTTGCCTCGGAGTCTCGTCATCAAATCCCCCTTTTACTCGTCATTGTTTTTCACCCAAAAAAGCCGCTGAAAATGACTACACTAGGTTGGGTTGGGGGTTGGGGTGGACCCAATCTTGGATGTCCCAGGAAGTTAGGATCAAAGATTAGGATCAGTGGGTTATAACCCAACATATCCTGGTTGGTGGTTTCAAACATGGTTTAGTTTCACACCTATTTGGCGAGATGATCCAATTTGACTAATATTTTTCAGATGGGTTGAAACCACCAACTAGCTACATGTACCATTCAGTTGAAAATGAAGAAACGGTACTACCAAGGTGGAATACCAACCTTTTTCGTTTCACCCAGCGACATTTGTCCACATCACCCAAAAAAAAATCAATGGCCAAGAACTATTGGATACATAGTCCCTCCGGAAGTTCGACCATTATTTTAGTAGGGATATATTTCATCAACAATTCCAGGGTAGACAATTTTTTAACATGGTCGGCTTGACTTCCATGGGATCCTTATCATGGTTTATTATAACCCCTACATACTGGATAGCATTTCATCCCCTATGTAAACCCTAAACAACCACCTACCAGGAGCCCTTTTTTTCAACGAAAAAAACGGGGTGTGAAAACATCGCGTTTGACCAAACTCCCAGGACGGTTCCTTATGTTGCACCTCTTTGGGCTCTCACGAGCCAACCTTGCGATTGCAGGTGGGGCAAGTGACCGTTGCGTCGTTGCCGAATTTCCACCAGGGTGAGCAAGTCTAGGTGAGCAATGAAAAAAGAAAACGATAAGGGACTATATTTTATATAACTGGCTATTAATAGGGTATATTGGGAATATAACTACCAATTTGGGATATATATATATAATTGGTTGGTTTATCATATAGGGGATGAAAAAAATACCTACCTGGATCTTCCAAGGGGTGCTGAATCAATGATAAGGGGTGCCTACACAACATTTGTTAGGGTGCAAACAGCACCCTTTGGAAGATGCGTGTAGTTGTTTAGGGTATATACGGACGGGATTATACTACACAGTTATGTGGGGATTATTTCATAAACCATTATGAGGAGCCGTGGCAAACAACAAGTATAATTGAAAGTAAGAGTGGTTTTTTTAGTGGCTCAGGTGGTTAATAATCCTTGGACATCCACGGTACCTAATGTTGATTCTCCCATGGTTTTTTAAAGTAAAATCCCTGGTTTAATATTACACCTTGGTAAACTAACAGGGCAGTGGAAAATGGACCCGTTGAAGATTTTTATTCCCTATTGTAAATGGTGATGTTCCATTGCCTTTTCAAGACCTCAATGATATCATCATGGTCTCCAACCGTTGGGTTTCCAAACGTATCCATCTACGAAACTACGAAACTGTGAGGCCTCTGGACCTTTGGACAGCGGCTGCATCACTCAGAGTTGTGGGGAGGGAGGGAAACGGCTTTTAAATGGCATGGTGTTGAGCATGTTTTTTGTTTTCGTGCGTCTTGGTGAATGGTGCCAAAAAAAAAGTTGTTTCATTCAAAACTTAGAAAATTCGAAAGAAGAAGAAAGCTATCACGAGTCTTTGGAGATAGGGGATGGTGCTAAAATCCAATACCATCTTCCTCCCATAAGCATGGTTCAGTGAAAAATGGTCCCTCCAATAGTAGTTACCTTCCAAATACAACCATTTTCCACTTCTCTGATTTTCGGAGAAGAGCATCATTTTTTCCGATTTGTCTGGTGCCTCCGCAAAGACTTGGACAGATTCTCACCTTCACATTTGCTGAGTGCAAGCACCACAAATTTTCGACCAAATAAAACACCCACTGGTTTTCTTCTTAGATTTTTAACACCTTGTTTTTTCAAGACGCATGCAAGACTGCTGTTTTTTTGCGAATGATCCTTCAAAAAACAGATCTCTCTGTGTGTGACTTTTTTTGTTTATTTCCTCTAAACCTTGCAACTCTACCAAGGATTTTTTTGGGGGTGGCCATTACCTACGCCGAATAAGATAAAGCTCGAACCCCTCTGAACCACCCGCAACAAGGCCATATTAAGAGATTAATGATTATGAGCCACCATGATTCCTGAACAAAGCCTTATTGAGGCCTGATTTTTCACAGTTCCCCCCTCCCCTTTTTTGCATAAGAGGGTGGGCTCTAATTGGGGGGGTCATTAATCCTCTATTCACATACCAAATTGCTTACTACGGGCTCAACAAAACAGGGGGTTCTTGGACGATCATCCCAGTTAGTAAGTGGTTAGGTATCTGCCATTTATAGCCGCCATGGAAAAACAACCATTTGGAAGGGGTGTTTAACAACCCGGATCCTTAGGGACTTACCATTCACCATGGTTATTAACCACTGAACCTAACTAAGTCCTTGGATGATCCTCCAAGTTGTGGGGAACTCCTGAGGTCCATCGCCTCCTGCATTTTCTCCCGACGGAGCTCAAATCTTGGTGTCTTTGGTTCTCATTTGGGGTTGTCCAATTGGTTGGGATTGGGCCATCTGGTTGCGTTTTTTGGTTGGGGGAAATATGATTGCCAGTTGGATGGTTTAGGGTTGATAGAAAATCGGATGTTGAAAGAAGAAAGGCAATGTCAAATCTGTGGTTCCAAATCTTGGATAAATTCACTTTGTTCGGCGGTTTCTTCAACATCACCTTTGTTTAAAATGACAGATTCATTCACCTGTTTCTTAGTGTTGCTTTCATCGCAAACCCTGAAATTATTGGCTTTGGGCATGCGAAGTTTGGTGATGATATAGATGGGAACTAAGATGGAACCTGCAAGTGATGGTTTCCAAAAACTTGGATTGTTTACCATGGTACACCAACATTAAACCACCATTTAGGGATAATATCTTTTACTTTTTCCAAGCATCTTAAGCAAATCCAAGAAAAGAATCTCCTTGTTTCTGGTGTCTATTTTCAGGTTCGTTCCATGTTACCTTTTGGAGGGACGTAACGTAACATCTTCAGTGTTACCTGAATTTTCGTGATCTCATCGCGAAGCAAATCGCCACTAGGGATTCAGTCGATCGGAACCTGAAAATGCTTGGTTTGGAAGTTGGGGTTTTGCCAAGGTAAGAAAACTCCAAGCATATGTGGAGTTCACGAAAATTTCCAAGAGGGGTAGATCCTATCCTACTTGGATTTTCCAGCCAGTTATTCTTAGATTTCCGCAGGCTAGTAGTCTCTGGTTGGTACAAAATACAGGGCTGTTTTGGTCCACTGGCCCGTAGCTCCACCGGTTTGGAAATGACCACAAGAGTCTGTTTCTTTCAGTCTACCTGTTTTGGGTTTCACGACATTGTGGAAGCTGCACCAGGAAAAACATGATACGTTGAGACGTTGGGGTAGTAGTAGTTTTTTTTTGCCAGCATCAACCGTGGGGGCAAAGTGGATCCTTTCCATCCTTCAGGTAAGGTTCCGTGTGAGACCGTTTTATCACCCTTTGGGAGAATATGTTTGGAACTTTTTTCCAAGCATCGAAGAGTCGCAAATCATGAGGAAATTGTCGTTTTAGCTTCACGGGTTGCTCGAAGTCCTAAGGCACGTGGTGCTGCGAGTGTCCATTGTTGGACAAAGGATGGAGAACTTGCTTGGAACCTCAAGTTTGATGAGAGCTTGGGGGCGAAGTGTTTATTGATCGGATCAATCCCCCCACCCGGTAACCTATGGAGAATGTAGTAATCCTGGTGGTGACTGTTACTGTGTGAGGGGGGTAGATCCAAATATTTATTGATGTAACACGACCAAAAAAAAACAAAAAAGTAATGTTCATGGGAATTTAAGGGAACCCCCCCAATGCCACCCACCCCCAAGAAATAAGGCATTGGGGGGGCTCCCTTAAATTCCCATGAAAGGTAGTTTAGTCAGGCTTTTGGAGTTTCACGTCTTTTTTGGTTGGTTGGTGAGCCGTGACCGTGTCACAGAGCGACTTGGTCAAACGGTCATGAACTTGGTTGCTGAAAACGTGTCACTGAGTGAAAGGGTGGCAGGTCTAGAGGCAGCCTCGAGCAGTGAGACCCGCGAGGCCAAGATGGTCCGCCTGGGCGGCAAAAAATACACTCAACCCCCAAACTGTCAGGAAGTCTACGAAAGAGCACGAAAAGATGTGAAGAACATGAAAGACGATCCGCAGGAAGATGAAGAAAGCTACAGCCTCCAAGTCAGCAGCACCACGACCCTCCTAACTGACGCTCCAGGAGCATCTTCGACCACGAGTTGATTAACCAAGGGTTACCTGTCAGTTTGGGTTGTGTTGTTTGGGTTGTTTGGGTGTTCCTTACAATTCTATGTATTCATCATGTGTTGTGATTTTTGTGTAATTTTCGATTTAAGAAGAATAAACATCGTTTTGGTGAGTTAATCAAAAGTCTACAATTTGAAAAAACACAGGATCGAAAATGTCCTCCTTTTTTTCAGGCAGCGTTGCTAGACATGATTCCCTGTAAGAGGCTGTAAACGGGTTGTTTGGTTCGCATTTCCTTGTGTTTTTTTGTTTCTATGCGTTGAGTTTTGTTTTTCGGTGGACATGCACGTGCATTCGGAAAAAACCTTAGATGTTGGGATCTGACTTTTTGGTGTGATTTTTTTGTTGATCAGTTTGGGTCAGTCAGCCTACACCCCTGAAATTCTAACAGATAGATACCACAAAATGACCATAAATTGCAAAGGCGTTTACCCCAGCAAAGTTTAACAGTTCGCCCCTGAAAAAAATCCTTCCCAAAAGGAAAGGATCGTCCCCCAAGCAGCTTTTTCTCAGGGGCTACGTTAGACTTCGGGAGTGTACCTTTTCCAAAGCATTTTTCTTAGTATGTATTCGTCTCCAAGTTCCAGGGTGTCAATTCTCGGATTCTATGCTTTGACATATTTTTCTTCCCCCCACCGGGAGGGGTGAAATCATTAGAGTCTCAACAAAAAAGCTGACTTACCAACTGCCACTGTTAAAGAGAGGGAAACATCTCAGGTTGTATTATCATAGCTAGTCAACCTCTCCCGCCCTAACGTAACCCCCCCCCTTAATCAGGGAAACCAGTCGTTAATAAGGCCTTATTTCCAGGGGGAGTGCGTTAGGGGGGGTAGGTTGACCTGCCATAATATTACTTGTACTGTGAAATGGCTTGTCGGCGTGTGTTGCCGAGGTTTTGGATGACGTTGAAATATTGCCCTCCCTCGAAAAGTTGCCGATGACAAATGGAAAAACAACCATTTGAAGATGTATCTCCTATCAAAAATTGTTGATTTTCCATTGACATGTTAGTTTTGATGGGTGTAGATATATTTTCGCATTTCACCACCTGAAGTCTGGAATATTAATCCGCATGGGTGGAATCACTTTCTGCTATCCTACTCTTGATGGAAGAAATCCTCCACCACCTGATATGTGTAAAACCCTGTGAGTAATGGGATAAACTACCTATCAACTGGTGGAGGATTTATTCCATCAACAGTATGTCAGTTTAATTCTATTATCATCCCATGTCAGTTTGTAACCAGCACATAGGAACCACCTTTCTTTGACCTTGTACTAATGTGATTGCTTGATCCGTTTTTCTACCATGAGATTCATTGTTCCATTCAATCACGGACCATTGGGGGAATAGTTTGAAGGCACTTTTTTCCAACCATCTGAAGCAGATCTAAACTACTATCTACTTAGGATTTCTATTTGACAACTTTATTTGGAGAATCTGTTTAGTTCACTTTTTCCAACCAACTTACTACTAGCCCCCGGCTGTAGATAAAAACATCCAACTGTTTGTTTATTTTGCTGCAACCCTCCCATTTTAGGCCCCCCCACACCAAAATTAATGTCACACCACCTTTTCCAACCCCAAAAAGGTCTTCAACCACGACCTACAACCGGCCGTGGCTGTTTCCTGGGACCGGGTTTTTTCTTTATTTTTTGTGTGGGGGGTGGAAATATGAATGGAGGATTTTTTTTCGCCAAACGTTGGTGCTGGAGAGAGTTAGCGGGTGGAACATATTTCATGAAAAACATTTCAGCTTTTCTAGAAATTCAGGGAATTTGTGATGAAACATCCACCCTTTTTGTGCCTGAAAATGTGGAGTTGTCTTTTCCTGCCCCTTTTTTTCTAGGTGGTGGACTTAGAGATTTTTGTTGGTTTTACCCTTCGCAAAAGGGGAAATGATCCAATTTGACTAATATTCTTAAAGTGGGTGGCCCAACCACGAACTAGTAAGGCATTTTCGAAGATGATTTTCCCCTTTTCCCAAGGTGGGATATGTGAGTTTGCTGGAGGGCAATGGTGCTTTTCCAACTCTTTGGGGAGAAATGGGAATCCCTACTAAATTTGGTGGTTTTAGTTGGAGAAGTTACGCAGCAAGGTATGTGATTAGATTGCCACCAGCCCCAGGAGCTACATCAGGCCATTTCCATCCATCGTAGTGGTCGGGGAACCTCAGCAGCTTTTTTGAAGCTGGATATGACTGGCCCTAAGAATACAGACATCTCCCGAAAATTCGTAGGATTGATGGTCTAAGGGTCTAAATCCCATCCCCAGAATGTGATTGTAGATAAGATATATCTAGTCCCGTTTCTTCGGACATAGGTGATAATGATTTTGGTGGTTTGGTGGGAAAAAAAAAGGTTCGCTTCCGGGAGGATGATTTGATAGGAGTTCACATCTGCTGTGTGTGGACTTATGGTTGAGAAGATTCGTTTTGATGAAGTTTTGTTGGTGTTTTTTCTTTGTTTTCTCGAAAAAAGTTGAGGCCAGAACAACTCGTCATCCTTTTTTGGAAGGCTTTCAAACTCCATAATGTTGTTCCTTGAAAAGTCGATGTTAACAGCAGGATCTCTGGATGTTTGGACCGAAGATGCACGCAGATCAGGTCTTTGGAGATGGGTACAGCAATCAGTTTCGTTAGAAAAGAAAGGAAACAAAACATCCCTACGCGGTGGTTTGAAATATTCTTTATTCCCCCACCCTACTTGGGGAAGATGAACCCATTTTGACTCATGTTTTTCAGATGGGTTGGCTCAACCACCAACTAGGATCCATACCTGAAATTTAACAACACTTCACACCCCTGAAAAGTGATTCATCGAAATCGAAGGAAGGCAAGCCTTCCAATCAGCATCCAATTTTCTTACAGCTTTTGCTGTGAAACTTCGGGAGTGCAACACGCCCCTGAGGTCATTTCTACATCTGGGGCTCGGAGGTCGTTGGGCAACGGGGCCCTGTGATTGGGAGTGATCGGTATGAAAACCCCGAGGTGGTGGCCCAACTCACGTATTTTTTGGGAATTGTTCACCCCGAAAATTGGGGAAGATTCGAACCCATTTTGACTCATATTTTTCAGATGGGTTGAGTTGCCACCAACTATTTCAACCCAATCGAAACTTGGCTTTGGTTTTCAGGTGATCGTTTGCTTGCTACCATGGAGAATATCCCCATTGTCCAGTTTTTCAAAAATGCCCATGTTCAAGGTGTTTCACCGCGAGGGAAAGAGTAGTAGCCAACACCTGGAACCCCACACAACCATTTATAAATGGATGTTTCAACTGGATGATTCCAAATCTTTACATAGAAAATGGTTGGAAATCACAATTTCCATCCATTTATAAATGGTTGGCCTTGGGGTTCCAGGTAGTAAATGGGCGCTCAAAATCGAAGCTTCAAAATGGAAAAGGTTCAACCTTGATTTTTTGCAGAGTTTCTCACCTGGCCTTTGGATACCCAGGATATCATCACCAGTGACCCCGAAATACATCCCAGGCACAAGGTTGTAAATTCACAAGATCAATTAAGTATGAAGCATTGAAGTGGCCATGACATGAACACTTTGAATATGAAGATTCTAAGATCATTTTTCATATTAATTGTTTCTAACTCTTACAAATCTTATAAATCTTCTTGCTAAGGTTTGTTTTTGACTCATGATTCCTGCTGTGATACATCTCTTAATTGATCCGTTTGTTTTCATACAGGTCCATGGTGCCGCTTAAGCTCTCATCACACCCGCACAAAATTTGGTCAGGCATCATCTACTTCCAGAGCCTGAGATGCAGGTTACTTCGCAAAAAAGATGTCTTTGGACTCGTTTTTTTTCGTCAACCAAAAACGGGTTTTGTGTAGAAATGGGTGTTTCCAAAAATAGGGGTACCCCAAAATGGATGGTTTAAACTGGAAAACCTATTAAAATGGATGATTTGGGGGGAAACCCATTATTTTCGGAAACACCCAAATGGAGGTTTGGTTTAGAGGAATGTCCTTTCGTTTTTGGCCCCCCCGCCGCGTGCTCCAAACACTGCGTGGCGCCTATGCTTCGCCAAAATTTCGCCCTTTGTTTTGGCTTTGTCTTCGTCAGTCGTGACTCCGTCTGGACATCGCGTCTCGGCAACAGCGTTGGTCATCTACGCCTATGTGGATTTTTTTGGCGTGTCAATGTTGGGTCTTGAGCAGATTGATCCGCCAGCCACTAGGTGCGTGACAGAAGTCTGCCAGCTGAACCTCATTTTAGAGTCTCGGACGGCAGGATACGGATCAGAGGCAGATATGGTGTACTCCTATGTTGCGATTGCCAGATTGATCCGACCAGTGGTTACGTTTCTTGTCACTCTGGTGAGTATCGCCACTATGGACGTGCACAGGAAAGAAGCGGGAAAGCCTGAAGAAACTTACATCCTTGGGCCATTGCTTGACGCCACGCGCGCAAAGATTATTGCGGAGGCGCCGACTCAGGCTGCGTCAGATGGAGAAGGCTTCTTGATGTTGCTGTTTGTAGCAGCGCCTTCGGCTACTGGCCCCGGGTTCGATGTGTTTTTCAATTGAGCCACGGAAAAAGAAACGGGTTATTTGGTTTATATAAGGGATGGGAAACTAAACTACCCAGTTGTATAAGGATTATGCTAAGCCACTTTAAGGATCCCCACGAATCAACCAGTGTAATGGAATGTTGCAAAGGGGACACATCTAAAGGTTGCATGGCAAAAGTCTAATTAGCTCGTGCCCCTGAAAGAGGCACCAGGCGCCAGAAGGAGTCCGGATGGTCTGAAAAGATCCCACCATGGATACCTGAATCATGAATCTTCGAAAAGTGTGAAAAAATTGTGATGGTTTTCACCAAAAAAACCTACCAGAAGATTATTTTACACATCTACCAGGATCCAGGTATGATGTAAAACTTTGCGGTGGTGTAATTAATAGTTTGGGTTTGGAATTCTGACATCAACCAGCAAAAGGACTAAAAGATCACTTGAAAATTGTCAAGTTGTGTCCCAAGTCATATCACAAAAAAAATAGTGAGTGTTTGAGGTGATTGTTCACTTTCTACCATGGGATTCATCATATTAAACCACCATTTAAGGGGAAGATGTTGTTTTTTTTTCCAACCACCATTTCCAAGCAAATCTAAGACTAGCAACAAAAGGACTAGAAAAATAATTAAAAGATCATTTGAACATCTGGGTGTGTTCTTAAATGGTGGTACCCCCAAATCATCCATTTTTATAGGGTTTTCCATTATAAACCATCCATTTTGGGGTACCACCATTTTAGGAAACCCCCATCTTCAAGTCAATGGATTCCAAGCCGTATTGTTGATGCTTCAGAAATCCCGTTCACAACCACCTGTTGGATATATCCCAAAACCTTGCAAATAATGGGATTTTTGCTACCAACCTCAACTGGTTGGCAGGATTTCTGAACCATCAACAGTATCACCTAAATTTAGGAACTTTTTGTTGCTGCTACCATGGGAGTCATTACCAATCGAAGGCGAAACCCTTCATGTTCGTGAAATGTGGTGAGTTTCCTAAAAGGAAAACCGGCCAAAGATAAAATGGCCTGATACCCACCCGAAGTTGAACAGTTCGCCCCTGAAAAGTTCCCAATAGGAAGCCGGATCGCCTTCCAAGCACCATCTTTTCAGGGGCAAACTCGCTGTTAAACTTCGGGGGTGTACTTTGGGGTAGTGAATTAATTTGGGTTGCTGAATTTATAACCTGCCGGGGACTAACACTTTGAAAGGTACTTTTGAAGATGATGTTCCTTTTCCTCAGGTGGGACATGTGATATGTTAGTTCCCTTGGAGGGTATGTTGTTTACCCAGATCATTGGTTCACTTCAAAAAATCCAACCAAACGGAGCAAGACTCCCCCAAAAAATGACATGAAGGGACGAAAATTCTACGTACAGTTGGGGTGGTGTGTTCAAGAATACTTTTAATTTCAGCCGTAGTTGGAGAAGATGTCCACTTGGAGGATCATCCCATTTAGTAAATGGTTAATAACCATGGTTAGTAAGTCCCCTAAGTAGGGTTATTCCCCTTCCAAATCGGCTAAATGGCTTATAAATGGGGCTTACTAACCACTTACTAACTGGGATGATCCTCCAAGCAATTTGCCTCATAGTTGTTTAAGATGTTGGAGCCACCAACTTGACTAAGTGTCTACTACGAAAAACTACCGACCCAGAAACTGGAACTGTTCAGCTGGATTTCTGACCAACAATTTTGACACGATTTCACCACCCCTTTTTGAAGCCTAACAAAAAGTGTTTAAAAGCAGAAAAACGACATGAACTTGCAAATATTCTTGATTTTCATGCCTGTGGAGATGATCTAATTTGACGAGCATATTTTTTAAACTGGGTAACTAGATTCAGTTCATGGTAAATTGGTGGTTTGGGACCTGGTGCTTTGGGATTTTAGGGATCCCCTTAAAGGGATTGTTACTTCAGGGGGCACCCCTGAAATCCCAAACCACCGGGCCCCAAGCCAAAGGATTCACGATTCCTTGCCGCCAACTTGCCGCTTGGTGTTTCGGCAGGTTGATCACTACGTGAACCCGCGGATGGGCCGAAAGAAACAAAAAAACGCCTGGCAGAAAAACCCTGTGAGTGTGGGACAATTTAGCACGGCATAATTTTATTGGTTTTTGAAGACTAGCAATTGATGTGTGTTTTGCATGGATGTGTCTTGTGTTCTGTGGATGGTAATCTAAGTTCATTTGTTGGCTATCTGAATTCTCTATGGTCATACCACCTTGAAGAAGGGTTTTCTGTGTACATACATGGGCCTTATTTCTGAGGGGGGGGTATGTTAGGAGGGGGGGTAGGTTGACCAGCCATAAACGAAGGTTAAAGAATGGGATTTTGTGTTGACGAGCCCAGCTGCTGGGATTGTTCCCAGTTGCCTGGATGTTTCGTAGGTTTGAACCCAAAGTATTGTGGATGGGTTCTTGATTTTGACATATACACATACGAGCACACACCGATATGAAATGGGGGTTTAGATCCAAGATAAAATCTCAAATGACAATAGGTTGGATACTCCCAATTGATAAACCGTACATAGTTGAGGGCTTAAGCAATGGTTTTTGTGGGGTACCACTATTTTGGGATAACTCCGTATTAAGGGCTTATTAACCATTGGTTTCCCTTAAGACCTTATGAAACCTTTATTCATTGGTGCAACTCACATCCCTTCCGACATCCGCTTCGCCACCTCCTCAGCTTCGGTATGATGACTGGACCCCTAAAAACATACCTTTTAAAACACCAAACCTCAGGAAGTACGCTGCAGGGAACTAACATATCCCATCCCTTTTGGCACTTTTGAAGATGATGATTTTCCGGATTTCCCGTTTGGTGGGATATGTTAGTTCCCTGGAGGGTATTTGGATGTCTAGGGATTGTTTGTTTGTTGGGAGTTGTGTTCGTGTATCCTGTCGGTTTTCCTCCAAAGTTTCGGAGATTTTGAAGTGCCAAAGTTCTCGACGAATATCGACGACGAGGAAGTCAACGGCAGATTTTCGCGTTCAAGACATGATCCCCAATTTGTTTCAAAAAATAATGACAGAACAAATGCATGACCTTTGAAATTCCATGCCGCCCTTACAAATGAAATTTTATACGTTTTTGTTGTGCGTAAGTAAAAAACGTATGAAGCTACGTCACTTAGAAGAAAAGATCATGGGCCAAGTTCTGTGAGGTTAATCCATAAAATGCTCACTTCTTCCAATTCCATTTTTGTCTTTCTTGAGTTGTAGAAAAACTAGGTGGTGGCAACTCAAATATTTTTGGAATGTTCACCCCTACTTGGGGAAGATGAACCCATTTTGACGAGCATATTTTTCAGATGGGTTGAAACCACCTACTAGAAAAAGAATGAGGCAATACGTTGTAGGTGCTGGGCATGTGTATTTGCAGATATTTGCAGATAAGTTGTATGCTAAGCATGGTTGTAGATGCAACCACTTCATCCCAATGCTTTTCCACTTGCTGAAACTGTTGAGGGACAGTTTGGACAATTGAGCACAAGTTCCTTACAAAAACATCCCTGTGTGCACACCATTTGGCAGCCATGGCGAAAGTGCCCTTGGCTGGGGGACCTAATTCGGAAGCATCCACCATAGAAACAACACAGCACTGGGAGTCTGCGAAGAAAACTGAAGAAAAACGGCCTCCTGATGATGATGATGATGATGATGATGATGATGATGATGGTGGTGGTGATGATGATGAATTGCTATTACTACCATTCTTATAATACATTTTGATTCTGATATACAGTTGTTATTCCTGTTCTCACTCTAAGTATATACTAGCGTCCTGTAGGGATGGAGGGGTGTCTCCAAAAAGCAGTCGGCACCCCCAACAAAAACTCCAATCTCGACCATTGTGTTGTTTTTTGTTTCGGGGAGGAGGGGGTGGGCCCAAAAAGAAATGAGACAGATATCCATCTCTATGTTTCTTCCAAAAAAATCCTTGCAACTCAACAATTGAGTGCTGTGTTGTTTCGAAATTATTTTACCCTAACACCTCCCAATTTGCACGGCAAAAGGTTCTGTCCTAGAAAAGGAATTTTAAAAAATCTTTGGCGGGGAAGGGAGTTCCAGAATCTGGGTGGTGGTTTCAAATATTTGTTATTTTCACCCCGACGTGGGGAAATAATTCCATTTGACGAGCATATGTTTCAGATGGGTGGAGAAAAACCACCACCTGAAGCGAGGTGAAATGTGCCAAGTGTGGTGCTGAAGGTGTCAAGGACGGGGCCCGGTTTTCCATGCCGGCAAATTGTTCATGGGAAAATGTCTTTTGAAGACTTTGTTTCACCGCGCATCGCTGAGAGCAGGTCCACCAAACGTATTTTTGGAGCTTGGGGAATAAGTTTGGGGATCGTGGTCCTGTTTTTGGTGTGGTTGAATGTGGATGCGAGCCATACGGAGGTCCTTGGAGTGTTGCAGCTGTCATTGCTGTGATTTATGGAGTGCTTCGCAATCCTGGTCCAGTGTCAATCACATGGGCAGAAGTGGGCATAGGCATTTCCACCACCGTCTTATTGGGATTGAGAAACGCATCGTTAGATTGGAGAGCCTTTGAGCTGCTCAATATGACTATAGCCTTTGTTTTGGCCTTGTCTTCGTCAGTCGTGACTGCGTCTGGACGTCGCGTCTCGACAACAGCGTTGGTCATCTACGCCTATGTGGATTTTTTTGGCGTGTCAATGTTGGGTCTTGAGCAGATTGATCGGCCAGCCACTAGGTGCGTGACAGAAGTCTGCCAGCTGAACCTCATTTTAGAGTCTCGGACGGCAGGATACGGATCAGAGGCAGATATGGTGTACTCCTATGTTGCGATTGCCAGATTGATCCGACCAGTGGTTACGTTTCTTGTCACTCTGGTGAGTATCGCCACTATGGACGTGCGCCGAATGACTCGCCGAAGGGTGGAGAAATGCCCGAAAAACTAAGGGTTGAAAACCTGAAAAATGGCTGGTTTTCCTCAAAGAATCTCCACTTCCAAGGGGGGTTCCCATTTTCAGGTGCCAACGTTTTGTATTTCGCGGGTGTAGACTGCCCATGTTTTTGGAAAGAAATTGGCCTTCTTTTTTTTGTATGGAAGATTAGGGAATGTTTCAGGCAAGCATCTTGGTTTACCAGAGAGGTAACATAGATACAAAGAAACTGATGGTGTTCATTAATATGAAAAGCTGGGATCGCACCATTTTCCATACTGAATCACGACCAAAAAATTTACAACTGCTTAGGCGGTTGAGCACTGGACAGTAACACAGCTGAAGTTCATAGGTGTTTCAAGTCATTCTGATTTAACCAAAACAGATTTAAACTAAACCCATGGTTGCATGTCAAGTTCACATTTGACGAAGGTGAATTTTGATGAATTTTGAGTAAACTCCGGAAGCATAGTTTGGTGTTTTTGTCAAGATTTGCACCTCAGTCTGAGGTGCTTGCGTTTTTTTCTTCATCCCCCCCCCCACACAAAAAAAAAGTGTACATCCTAGAACCCAAATGACCCTTGTTTTGAAAAGGGCCTTGTTTTGGAGTGTTGACCGTCATAAATAGAGGTCAGTTGGGTTCTAGGTACCTACATTTGGTTGATGTTTATGGTAAACTAATAGCCTTTGGAAATAGTCGTTTTTTTGGGATCCGTCATGGGTATTGGATGATATAAAATATAAATATATATATATATATACATATTGGGTCTGGCCCCCTGCCAGTAACAGTGGCATTTTTAAGGTTTACTGCGGGATCCCCGAGCCGGACAAAGTGGTGCAAATAATCCTTGTGGTCACTGGCATCATGGGAGGGGGCCATACCCAACATAGGTTGGAATGACTTGGAATTTGAAGCATCTGCGGCCTTTAACCAACCTCGGAGGAGCGGATGCAGGAAGAGGGCAACCATCATAAGCGATCGTGTCTCTTGGAGAGTTCAACATGGTGGATATTTGTAGCTTGTCTCCCTTTCTTAACGTTTAAGCCCTGAAAAAATGGTGGATTCGAAGTTTATCTGAAATTTACTGGGCATATCTTAGATTAGCCTTATTCCCTTAGCTCCTTTCAGTTTAGTGGGATTTTACATGTAACCCACTAAGAGTTTAACTTTTAGCAGGGGACCTAAGGGTTGCCATGTTTATGTGTCAGATCAGGGGTGCAACTTGCACTTTTTGGTTCGAATCTCCTCCAGTGGTGGTTTCAAAGATTCTGTACGATTATCACCACGAATGTTTGGGGAAGATGGATCCAATTTGACGATGCCTGCGCATATTTTGCAGATGGGGTTGGCGAAAAAAACACCAAACAAACACCCTGGAAGATGAACGGCTGGAACCCCTACAGCCATCACCCCAAAATTTAGCAAGGAAAATGATCTGAACCAAACCTCCATGGTCGGACATGTTCCGGCCGAGAATCTTCCAGGGTGTAGTCTTTCTGTGGCTAGCCGGCCGCAAGCGGATGGTCAGTGTGGCCTTGATATCTGCACGGGTACTCCAAGTGGCCTTTCATTAGGATATGAACACAATGAAGAAAAGGGATGGAAGCACCCAACAAATACATTTTGGGTGTTTCCAAAAAATCGGGGTAACTAGCCCAAAAATGGATGGTTTTTGTTTTTTCTTTCGGGAGTTTTCCCTTTTTTTGAATTGATGATTTTTGGGGGTAGTTTCCCTATTTTTTGTGAAACATCCACATGGTTTCTCTATAGGAGTTTCTTTTTCCAAGGCATGACTGTCAGGTTCCAAAACTGACATGCCATCATCCCTGTTCAGGTCTGTTGTTTCGCCCGTATTTGCCCGGGGAGCCCGAAAAAAATCAGAAGGAGTTTTGTTTGGATTCGGCAGAAGGTGAGGGGGTTTCAGGATGCAGTATATTTATGTGGAATAAAAAAAGTGCCAAAAAAGGGTGGCATGAACTATGTCACCATTCGCACACGTTTGACCTTTACCAAAAGAAAAAAAACACAACATTCAGATTAAGAATTGAGGATTTCAGATCAAATGCGTGTCAAATGGTAAAACCTCAACAGAACAGATGAAACTGTACCAAATTCAACTCAGACTGTGTGTTGTTTCTACCGTTTGAGGTTTTAAGATCAAAGAACTTGGTCCAGTTCTCATGTTTTTTTTGGGCACCATGAATTCCTGAAAAAATGGGACCCATTTTCCTCCCTTAAAACAATCTTGAGACAAACAGTTCGCACATGAAAAAGATGGCGGGCCTCAAAAGGAAGCTGGATTGTGTTTGAACCATAGATTTTCAGCTGCGGGCTGTTTATATTAGTTTGAAGGGAGGATAAACTTGTTGTTAGCTGCGACATGTGACTGTGACTTGTTTGCTTACTAAGGGTTTGCTATATGTCTCTTTTCCTGGGGTGGCTTTTCAACCATCACGTTTAGGGACCAGATGAAGTGATGGGTTTCACTATTTCTTTGGTAATGCTTCAGGGTTTCTCGCCCTGGAAAAATGTCGGGACCCTTGGGTCTTTCCAAGATTGTGTTCCTAAAAGATCCCCAGGTTAGTTCATTGCAAGTCATGTGGA
The DNA here is from genome assembly GCA_000507305.1 of Breviolum minutum Mf 1.05b.01. Classification (NCBI taxonomy): domain Eukaryota; class Dinophyceae; order Suessiales; family Symbiodiniaceae; genus Breviolum; species Breviolum minutum. The sequence goes on from DF239234.1 coordinate 190,265, forward strand.
GTGGGAGGAGGCCCCTGGGGAAGTTTCGGACAACATCCGGCAGTTGGGTTGGTTCCGGCCTGCGGAGGGTCCGGTTTCAAACGAAGGTAACCAATGGAAAGTGTTCGAATCTAGGTGGTGGTTTTAAAGATTGTCTTATGTTCATCCCTATCCTTGGGGAAATGATCCAACTTGATGAGCATATTTTTTCAGATGGGGTGGAGAAAAACCACCAACTAGGAATGTTTTGGTCCAAAAGGCAATAGATCTTCCAACAAAATCATCCATGTTCCAAATGAATTCCGGTAGCTATATTTTTGGTTTACTCGAAGTTACTCGTACCCTTTGGTGAACTAACATGGCAACTGAAATCCCCTAGTAGATAAACAGTAGATACATCTTCGAAAGGTCTACTTTCTGTTGCCATGTTAGTTTACTCGAAGGTATATTGGTATATATCTTTTCCTTTTGGATATCTTGTCGGATCCAAAATAAGCGCTTCTTGGGTTCCAGCACTTGGACCCCCAATAAGCTAGGATGAGTAGCCCGCGAATAAAATTAACACGTTCCCCGGGAGAATGAACACGTCCCAATAAATATTTCATACCCCTTCAAAAGGAAACGAATCATTTGAACCAACTGTTGGAATTTTCAGGGAATATTTGTTCGTTTTCGGGGGTGGTAATAGTCAGGTTGGATATCCCCAAAAGACTAGGACTTTTTTCGTCATAAGTTGGGATGCGATGCGAAACCCTTCCCAGACTGCTGGCTCGTCATCTGGTCAGGATGACATGACATGGGTAGATATTTGTTTTGTTCACATTGTGCGGGGGTCATTAAATTACGTACAAATTTTGGGGTGGAAATCAAAGTTGATGCTAAAATCTATGGTCATTTTGAGGGATTTGACCCAAAAAATCGTACATTGTTTGGGACCCGGTGTCATTTGTTTGGCCCCTGAAGTTGTGGACCCAACCATCGAAGATTTTTGGGACAATGATTCGGCAGATTCAAAAAACAAAAAAAGCCTTCATCTCATTGTACTCCCCGGAACACCACACTTTAAAAATGGAACCGCTGGAACCCCCCAAAAATGGAGGTTTGGTTCAGAGGAATGTCATGTCAAAAAATTCGGTTAATATTTAGGCTCCGGTAAACTAATATAGCAATGGAAAATGGACCCGGATTGAAGATGTATTTCTTATTGAAAATGAGGATATTCCAGCCAGGGGGTTCCAGCCAGCCGTTAGTTTTAGGGAGGTGTTCGTAGGTCAATTAGAAGGACTTCACAAGAATTCGGAAAGCTTCAAATATGTGTGGTAGTTTTAGTAACAGATACACCCCAGAAATCTAACACAGATACCAAAAATTGCCATGTGATAAGGGAATTACCTTTTCGAAACCATCATTTTGGGTATCAATGTTAGTTTTCGAGGGTGTACTGACTCCTTGCCTTTAAAAGAAAATCCACCCATTGGAATGTTTGCATGGTTTCGCACAAAACCTAGGACTGCAGAATTATTTGTTTTTTGCTTGGAATCGTGGAACCTTTCCAATCGCAACATCTTAGATGTTCCTAAAAACGACCCACTTGACCTTTTGAGTGCATCGTACTCGGATGTCCATGGAAGTTAGTAACTAGTTAGTAAGTTGGTTTATAACCTACTTAAGGGACTTATAACCTACTTATATAGGGGTTATAACCCAGTTACTAGGTACCATGGACACCCTAGTAGGGTTTGAAATGTAACCTACTAAAAGTGTTTCACCTCTAACGTTTGGGACCTATATTTTGCCGCCAAGTTTTCATTGGATTAGTCACCCATGGTAGGAAAGATGTTTGGTGAAAACCTCCTCCAAGCATTCAAGAAGATCTTTCAGAACTCCAGATTTTTGGAAACGTACCATGATGGAAGAAATCCCAAACAACCACCTGGGATGTATCAAACCCCGTACATAATGGAGAAAAAACGACCTGTCCCTCAACTGGTGAGTGAGTTTGCCGGATTTCTGAGCCATCAACGGATTTCTGCAGAAACCAAGAGGCATGAAACCATAGATTTCTATCCGAAGCCTACGAATAGGTACGGGGTGGTGACTTTTATGCACTGGTACAGGTACGGTACGTAGAGACGTTGCTGTGGTACTCCTTTGGTACGGGCGGTGTGTACCGTGAGTACCTGGGTACGGTATGTGGGTACATGCTTTGATAAGGGGGTACGGTACGTGGGTACGTGCGCTCGGGGTACGGGTGGGTACGTGTGCTCGGTGCGGGTACCGACATAAGTATGTATCGTATGAATGGGTAGACAAGATGGGTACAGGGTCCAGGGTACTGTATGTGGCATATGGGTATGGTACGTGAGTGCGGTGTGATGGAGTGGTACACGTACCAAATACAGGTCGCCAAAGCATGTATCAGTACCAAGTACACGTCCCCGAAAACACGTACCACTCCCCACTCCTTTATCCGTACCTGAATCAGATTCCGAGATGCCAGATAGGATTCCATAGCTCTTCAGCAGGAGTTGTTTTCGATGGTCTCATTTTTGGATCCAGCGGTTGGTAGATATACGCGAGGTAGATGACATAGCATATATACCTGAGGAAGTGGCTGGGCAAGGTTGATAGGCCAATACCAGTGGGCAAGGTTGATAGGGTGATCAAAACGCCGGTGATTAGTTGGGTCAATACAGGGGATTGTAGATACTACCCAGGGAATCATGAGGATTATTTCATAAGCCATTTTTTGGGGATACCTATAAAACCAAATCATTATAATGGAATGTAATAAGGGTGACCTGAACGTTGCGAGCAGGTCTTTGTTTGAAAAACCTGGGAGGATTCTCCTCCCAAAGGTAAATACCATACCTATCATCCAAGTTGGCGACGACGAAATAAAACCTTTGAATCGACAACTCACCTTCGTCAAGAAATCGTGGTCAACCTCAGGAGGATTTCTGGAGGAGTATGTAACTTGAATCTACCCCTCAAAAAAACACGAAAACACTGGCAGTAAGCCTGCCGGTGAAAACATGGATATTCCCTACTAAAAATTATGTTATCCTGGTAATGACATGAAAGCATACTGGGTTGGGGGTTGGCAGTGGACCCCAACTTGGATGTCCCGTTGGAAGTGGATGGATCAAAGTGTTAGGATCAGTGGGTTATAACCCCAACATATCCCATTTTGTAAGTAGGTGAAGTAACCCATTTACTAACCATACAAATGGGATATGTTCGGTTAAAACCCATTGATCCGATCACATTTGATCCATCCACTTCCAAGAAGCGACATCCAAGAAGGGTGGATCCACAGTCCACAGCAGGTCCAGGTTGGATCATGACCAGCGGTCGACATCATGCATGGAGTTGTCCTCGTTATTCGTCCAGCTCAGTCGCTTGGTCACGACTGGTTGGGGATTGTTGGATGTGGCGATTGATTGCTCCCCTTGGGGTTAGAGGAATACATATCAAATCTGGTTGGTGGTTTCAGATATTTTTTATTTTCACCCCTATTTGGGGAAGATTCCCAATTTGACTAATATTTTTCAGATGGGTTGAAACCACCAACCAGTATATTCCTTTGGTATCCTCAAATATGGTATCTAAAATATGGTATATCAACATCATCCTATTTCATGGGATATTATAGCAAAGAACTCTGATTCTCAGTAACACACTGACATTTCCAGACGAAACAAACACCCTGTATTTGTTGACGGTGTTACTTTCTGCTATGTGATTCACCATTTCCAGAAGATTGGATGTTTGTGTTCAACTTGTTTTCTCAAGATCTCTGCTCTTCACGGCAAATAGCTTGGATATTTGTTTTAGCAAGTGGTATCCTCACCCATGGTTTGTTTTCTCTTCCCTAAGTAGAAACTGTTTCTCTTCCAAATGAGCAATGAAAAAACACCCTGATTGGTTGGGTTATCTAGGGGATTATACTACCCAGTTAAATAGGGATTATGATACACCGCTATAAGGATCCCTATTAACTATTCAGTATAATGGAAAGTAGGAGGTTGTTTTTTTCGTGACTGAAAATGGCAATTCTTATGGCTTTTTTTTCATGCGGGGGTTGCTAACTGAGATGAAGTTCTGAAGGGCCCCTGTGGTTGTTGGTTGCGAACCGGGGATGAAATACGGGACCCCCCGTCATTTTTGGGAGATTATTTCATAACACCATGACATCAGAATCCCTATATCTATTTAAAAAATAATGATAATAGAATCATAATCAATGATAATAATGATGATGATAATGATCCAATTGTAAGGTATCCATTTATAATAAACCACTATAATAATAGTAAACCATTAAACCTAAGGTGATTTTTTTTGTTTTTTATAGGATGTTATTTCCGTAGGCATCTTTTCCCCAAAAAAATTCTGCGGAAAAACAACACCACCGAGGTCGGGGCCTGCAAGTTCTGTGGTTTCCTTGGTGATGTGTCAATGGTACAAGGAGTTGGACCTCATCATAGTAAAGGATGCAAGAGGTGAAGGGGAGTTGGGGGTGGGGGTGGGGTGGGTCCGACTGGTTGATGGTTCAGAAATCCCAATTGGTGGGGTGGTTGATGGAGTTGGGTCAATGGAGTTTCCGAAAGGTTCCCCCTTAATAGGTGGTAGGTGGGATCGGTAGTATCAAAAAATCCCCCCAATTGGCAGGATATTATACCACTTGATTTTATACTACCATTCATTAAGGGAACCAGAATCAACCATTGAGAGTTGGGGTGGGAGGGGTCCTACTTGGCAGCCCATTCCAACACACAAAGTTCACGAGGTGTCGGACGCTACGTCCGACCTGAAGAAAGATCGGGTTTGAAAACTGCCATAGTCCTTGTGTTTGTTTAGGGTGATTTTTACTTTCTATCATGGTAAATCACCATGTTTCACCACCATCATTTGGGAGAATATGTTTTTTTGTTCCAACCACTGAAGAAGAAAATCTATGTATTTCTAGGTGGTGGTTTCAAAGATTTTTTATTTTCACCCCTATTTGGGGAAGATGTCCAATTTGACTAATATTTTTGAGATGGATTGAAACCACCAACCAGAAATCTAAGTATTTGTGTTGCCGCTAAAGATGACGTCATCGCGTTTCGATGAAAAAAACAGCATTTTTCGCAGTGTTGAAACAACCAGCCGCACCTTGGAGGTTTGGCGTTGGAAATGCGGATTCGCCCAAAGTCACAGCAACTTGGGTTTTTTGCAAGCGAAAATGAGGGGTAATTACTAAGCCAAAAAGGAGAAGAAGGAGGTGAAAAAGACATACATATATATATATATATATTTATATTCATATATACATATACGTACGTTATATATTCAAAGAACCAGATTCTCCAAGTATATGTAGAAAGTCAGAAAAGAAGAACATGGGAGCATTTGCCAAATGATTCGCTGGGCAGATATCTGGGATTTTTGGTTTCGATCCATAGCGAAAACGGCATCATGCTCTTTTGGTTTCAGAGGAAAAAGCTTTTGGCGAAGTTGCTCGCCTTTTTCGAAAATCCTGGGCAGTTCTACCAATATGTTGCCAACGTCCACACATCAACAGCTTCATCTGTGGTATGTTGTGATTGTTGTGTGGTATTCATCATCTTCCACCATTCACATATTCACGCAAAGGAAACCCTTGAAATGCATCACTCTGAGGCATCTCGCAACATGATCCCTTGAAACATCGTCATCCCGAAACTCCTTCAAATCCAACCTGGAAGATGACTCCCAAAACATATATATTCAAATGTGTTTTTTGGGGCTAAGGTAGGTTGGTTCCACGGGGTCAAGAAAGTCTCCCATGTTTTTTCAAAAGAAAAAAACGTTTCGAAGACTTCACCCCATGAAAAAAAATCAACATGGAGTCATGGAATCCCTTGTTGGAGGTTTGCAGGAAGTTAGGATCAATGGTTAGGATCAGTGGGTTATAAGTTATAACCCCAACATTAACCCCATTTAAAAAAGATAACCCATTGATCCTAACCATTGATCCTACCTTCCAACGGGACATGCAAGTTCCCTCTGAGATGTGCAAGTACTGCGGTTTTCGTGGTCCAGTGGCCATGGTGACGGGCATTGGTCGCTTCCGACCTGTTTGACATCGGTCACCGGGGGCAACTTGGGAAAGGGTCACGCGCATGCATCTCAAGGGTCACGCACATGCATCTTCCCCTACCTGGGATTTGGTTAGTTGGTGTTGTTTTTCACGGATTCTAATAGTGTAAATCGCCATGTTTCACCACCACTATTTGGGAGAATATGTTTTATTTTTTGTCCAACCACCGAACCAGCAAATCTAAGCCAAAAAAAACAGTAACGTGTTGAATAGGATAGGTGTGTGTTTTTTTTGTTTGATCATGATAGTCAAATTGGTTCACTTTTCCATTTCCTTCGTGTTTGTCTTTGTTTTCTTGGAAAAATTGAAGATGCAACAAATCGTCAAAAAAAATGGTGGGCTTTCCATTCCCCAAACAACAAAAAGTACACACACAAAAAATCGCAGACCTATAGCGGTTTCACCCCCCCCTTTGTGCTCCCGAAAGATCTCAACTTTGCCTTTTTCGTCGCCCCCAAAAAAGGGCGAAAAAGGTGGGCCTTTTAATGGAGTTTAGTAACTCCTATCAGTAGGGTGAAATAACCACATTTACCCATTATAAAGGTTATAACTATAAATAAGGGTTGTAACCCCATTTACCCATTTATAAGGCCATTTTTTAAGGCTTCTAACCCCATTTATAACTAGGTTTTTGTTGGTCCCAAGTTTGTAGAATGCCAGGAGACCAGCATTCCAAAAGTTGTTTGCGTAACCCATCACGAGTTGCTCGCGCCAAGAAGGAACCACACGAAGGTGGGAGGGATGGTTTCTGCTTGTGCTTGAATTTCGAGGGTACCTTACAGGTATAACTTCCACGGGTCCCTTAACAACTGAATGGGCCCCCACACACACAAAAAGAAAATCATCCATGACCTTGGGATTTGTTTAGTTGGTGGTGTTTTTTTTAATATATGTCAGGATACATCACCATGTTTCACCACCAGTTGGGAGAAGATTTGTATTTTTCCAATCACCGTGGCCGAGCAAATCTGAGAGAAGTACTGGATCACCTTTTCAAACAAAAGGTGCTTGTGATGATGCTTATGGTCCCCTATTATCACAAGGAAGGGTGACATCCCAAAGATATAATCCCTAAAACCTGTAACAACCCAGATTTTTCTTCACTGCTGGGCAAAGTTGAAGTTGCAAGAAGATGTTGAGTGCACAAAATTGAAGCTCCCTTCACTGGAGATTCTTCAATTGTCACATTGGAGCTGTCTTGGTTGGAACATATGTACGGTTTGGGGAATGTCAAAGCCCTGTACAGTGGGTCGGAATTCTATTCATTTTATGAAGGCAACCCTATTGACCTTCATTTGCCACTGTTAAAGTTTTCAGGTAGGACCCAATTCTCACAAATCACGTTGCTTGATCTCTAGGACATCTCTAAATGCAAGTATATCTATGTTTTTGTCGATCCATCCTTTACCTGTGATTTGTTCAAGTTGATGTTTTACGGATGGTATCATGGTAATTCATCACCATGTTTCACCAGCATTTGCCAGAATATCTTACGGAACTCTTTCCAAGCAACGAACTAGCAAATCCATGTTACACTTGGATGTTTCGGAGTTCAACCCATTTTTGGGTGCTTCCCCCCTAAAAAATAGGGTTCCCGGAGAAAGGCATTCCCAACGATCCTCCCACATCTGAAGTGTTTTTGAGGTGCCGTTTCACCGTCGTGGAGTTGGATGGTATGGTTCTCAGCTCCCAGTTAGATCCAGTAGGATCACCCTCATTTACAGGCCATAAAAAGGCCATTTTTGCAAGGGGATGATCCTCCAAGTAGTGGGAAAGAAGCATAGAAGCATGGCTCGAAAAAACCGGAAACCAAACTTCCAACTGAACGATTTCTTTCATTTAATATGGGCCCCAAGGATGGCAAGGGCTCTTTCGGGGTTTGCTGCAATTTTCACCCCATATTTTTCGAATGCGTTAAAACAACCAACCAGACATGGATGATGATCATGTAACATTCTTCAAGCATTTCTCTGGAAGTCCAAGCCGACCAGACTTTGGTAACCTTGGTAATAGCAAAAATCCTTTCTCCATGGATCATCCAATCAGACTATTCGACTTGTTTGGGCGCTACGAGCCATCCCGAATCGTGAGGAATGGGGGAGGTATTTTTGTTGTCCAACGGAGCGGGTGAGACAAACGCCCCCATCCCCCAAAAATCACCAGTGGGGAAGCGTTCATAACTTCCATCTTTGAAGAGTTGACAAAGTGTGATTTCTGCGTTTTGCAGGTGTTTTTTTCTTGGTGGGTTTGATAGTCTAAACAAAAAAATTACTCGAGCCCGGCCGTGAAACAGATGTTTCGGGGAGAAGGATGAGTCCAGGGCAGTTCAAATATCATATGTTGGAATTCGAACATGGATTGATTCTTCTTCTTTGCTTACATTTGTGAAGTTAAAGCTTAGCTTATTCCAAAGATTTCTGAACCTGAAAGGCATGTGGAGGTACACGTTACGTGGATGTTTATGCTTGGAGGATCACCCAAGAAGGTAAGTGATTAGGATCACCCCCATTTATAAGCCATGGAAAGGTAATTTGGATCGGAAAGGTTGCCCTACTCAGGGGACGAAAACAATCACCATGGTTATTTACCACGTATCCAAGTGGGAGCCCATCCTCCAAGTACTGGGAACCCTTCCAAACTTCGAGAGACCGTTGGTGGAAGAAATTCTGCTCCAGTTGAGGTTGGTACTTTATCCCATTATTTATAGGGTTTGATACATCGCAGGTGGTTGTTTGGGATTTCTTCCATACAGGATGTTATCTATTATCCCAGTGTCTCAAAGACTTATATAGATCATGGCTTTTACCGCAACTCCAGTATGGAAAACTGTCATGGATTACTTGGATTTGTTTCAGGTGGTTTTTTTTACAGATTCTACCGTGGTAAACCAACATGTTTCACCACCATTTGGGAGAAGATTTTTGGAACTTTTTTCCAAGTATTTCAAGCAAATCCAAGATTATCAAAAAGGGAAAGGATTAAATCTACCCCCCAGGGATTCAGGATTTAGGATGGTAAAAAAAACACGCATCTTTTACATTCACAATCCATATAAGGCGAGCTATGTTTTTTGAGGTATCCAAAATGAAAAATCGACCTTTTAGGGGTATAGAATGCCATTGAAAATGCTCAGTTTTGCCAACTTTTTGCTTGAAACCAAGGCGTGTTTCTGTTGTGGCATTGATACTACAACAGGCGTTGTGACTAGGAAAGGAAGGAGTTGAGATACTTGGGTTTTGTCAGTGGTCACTAAATGGGACCCATTTTTGGGGGGTATAGAACTTGATGCAAATCTATGGTAGTTTTGAGGGATTTGCCTCAAAAAATTGCGCATTGTTTGGAAAAAAATGAACCCTGTTTTGTTTCGGATGGGTGACTTGTTTTCCTTCTGCCGTAAATCAGCAATATTGAATCACCATTTTGTTGGAATCTGTGTTTGAAATTGTTTTTTTTCCAATCACCTTATTTTCAAGTCTAATACCGTTCTTTCACCTCGATTCCTCGACATGCTGAATTTTACAACATCCAAAAGGAACTCCAGTGTTCCAACAAAAAAAACGCACTTTCAGCTAGTCATCGTCCTTTTTTTCGGGTGGGTGTTGTTGTTTTTTTGGAAAAAATAACCAAACGCCCCGAAACATCAAACAGCCAAAACAAACATCGGAGGCGTGAAAACGATGGGATAAATCTCTACCTTGAAAAAATGGTATCGTAAGGGGAATGGACCAAAACCCGGTTTCAACAAGCAACCCGGATTCAACAACTAAGGTTCAACAACCAAACCATTGTGGGAAAAAATTGGTTGGTTGATTGGTTGGTTGATTGGTGAGATAATATTCCGATCTTTACCTGATATGTGCAACGCCATGGCTGGTGGTTTTATGTTGGTTAAGCCGAGAGAGTGCATTGAATAGTAAACGACCAACATGAAGGAACCAACTCACCCACCTGCTTTAAGATGTTTTTAAGCTTCAGGGTGGAAACTAAAAAGTCTATATTTACAGCGTGTGGATATTCCATGCCCATATTAGAGGATAAATCGTCAAGCGTTGATAATCCCATCCCATTGAATTTGCTTGTACAACAGAGTTGTTTTGGACTCTCTCTCGCGTGTGGTATACATACATTTTTGTTTGAAATGAGCATCAGAAGTTGCATGCAACTTCAAAATGGACATGATATTTTATGAAAGAATAAAATCGGAGGAATTTTACACTGGATCATTTCAGATTTTTTTGTTTCGCAGGAATTCTACACTCTAGTACATCCTGGAAGATGAACGGCTGAAACCTACAGCCATCACCCATGAAAAGAAAGGAAAAAGGATCTGAACCAAACCTCCATGGTCGGACATGGTCCGGCCGTTAAACTTCCGGGGTGTATAATATATACCATGGAACCCCCAAAGTCGTTGTCGTTTTCAACCTTCGACCAGGCGATGTAGGAGAGGTTGCCTTCATCAATACTCGGAATGTCCGAAAGCTCAGACCGTCTGAACAGTCGGTGGAGTTGATGTGACGATGGAGGAAGGGAAACAGGAGGTTGAAACGAGGTCTTTGGAGGTTTCCTAAAATGGTGGTACCCCCAAATCATCCATTGTACTAGGGTTTTCCACTATAAACCATCCATTATAAACGAGCTGTTCTGGGTGGTGGCAACTCAAAGATGTTGTATTTTCACCCCAATCCCTGGGAAAAATGATCCAATTTGACGAGCATATTTTTCAAATGGGGTTGAAACCACCAACTAGGGTCAAACCTCCTCTATTTGAGGCGTTTTTTTTGGGCTTGACATCATTATTTTCCCCAAAGCTAACATGCAGATGGATGTTTCAAGATTGCTTTCGTTTTGGGGCGTTTAGGCTTATTTTCAGAGGCTCTGGCTGTTAGTTTCAGGGAGTTCATGATTTCATCGAGTCATGATTTGCAATGTTGAAACCTTTGGCCTTTCTTTTTGTGAAAAGTGGATGATCTACCCTCCCTTAAGACTAACAGTTCGCCGCTGACAATAGTCAAAATCCCAAAAGGAAACTCATCTTCCAACCATCCATTTTCAAGTGAGCAATGAAAAAAACCCTGGTTGGTTGGGTTATATAGAGGATTATACTACCCAGGTATATAGGGAATATAATAAGCCATTACAAGTTATAAGGATCCCTATTTACCAACCTGTATAATGGAAAGTAATAAGGGTTTTTTTCGTGGCTCAAGTGCGAGCTGTTGGTTTCAGGGAGGGTAGCACTTCGTGCGACCGCTCAAATGGCATGCCCGCATCTTGGATCAATGTGGCATATATGATTTTCGACCACCTGACCTGAGACCCCAAAAATCCAGATTTTGTTTAGAGGCAGGAATTGCCCAAGGCAACAAAAAATGCAACTTCGGTCCAATTGGCGCGAAGTCTTTTTTTGGCATACCTACAAATTATGGTAATTCACATATCCCCTCCTAAGGCTCTTTTGAAGATGATGTTCAAATTTCTCAAGGTGGGATATGTTAGTTCCCTGGAAACTTTGAAATCTTTGCATGCATGGCCACGATTTTGTTGTTGTGTAAAATCCTATCATTGGGTATTTCTCCAGAACCCCCCCCCTATGGTGGGGCTCCCTTCCCATGTCCGCTTCCCATACCATTCCCATACTTTAAGGGACTCTTATGGGAGTAGTATGGGAATGGGATCCCACTATTGGGTGTCCACCCGAAAAATTTCACAAACTGCCAGGAAGATCCTCCTCAAGCGCAACAAGCGATCAAGGAGGATCACTTGGCAGAGGCAAGAAACTGCTCGACAGGGTGCTGGGCGGGTTTGGGACGCATCACCTTTAGTGACTGAAAAATGATGATAATCCACTAATCCACCTGTTTTGTCTGATGGTTGGCTGTAGACATGAAAATCCTTCTTGAATCAAAAATTCCAAGAACGTTTTGTTAACAGGCAATTTCCCTCGCCAAAGAAGAGGTCGGAATCTGTTTGGGTAAGATATTGCCAGTTGTTTTGAAAGAAGGTATACTGGAAAAAGAACATAGAAAGATGAATGCCGTCAAGGGGCCATTTCATATGTTGCAAAGGGGACATTCCAGGGAAAATCATGTGCTTGCCAACTGGACATGTTCTTGGGACTTTCTGAAGTTGAGGTTTCTACATGTTGAAGAGTGGATTGTTGACATGTTGATTCTGGGCATAGTTTGTTTTTTTGTTTCGGGGTTGCCAAAAACCCTGGGAACTAAGTGGGTAAATAGATGTAAATAACCTATTCCTTTTTTTGAAGGGAACCCTATTAAATCTATTTACATCATCCAGGAGTCTTGGACCATTGGAGGTTCCTTAAATAAGAAAAGATTTGTGCAAGGATAACCGTTGCTGTAGCATTGAACCATGTCCCAGGATGATGAAAAAGATTTGCAGAAGGACCAGGGGTTGATGGTGAGGAGGTGGACGACGATCTCGATGACTGATGACAATGAGAAACATAATGATTATTTCATCTTTAAGTAAATAGTTTCATGGATGCCATGGGGTAATACCAGGATTAACAATATATTGATATACCCTCCTGGGAACTAACATATCCCCTGAAAAGTCCATTTTGAAGATGATTTTCCTTTTCCCCAGGTGGGACATGTTAATTTCCTGGAGGGTAGTTAGTACGGGATCCCGAAAAAACACCTTCACTGCAACCACTGTTGCGGGGGGTGGGGATAGATCCGTTTTTTTGGTGGATTTTTGGAGCTCCATAGATCGAAGATAGCAATGGAATCCTTTGGATTTGTTTCGTTGGTGATTTGTTTATTTTTCGAAACCCGTGGGTATATCACCATGTTTCACCACCATTTTTTGGGAATAATGTGTTGTTTTTTTGTTGTTCCAAGCATCGAACATGCAAATCTAAGCAATGGAAATATGATTTTGTGATATCGATGTGTTTAGTCTTCATGATCTACCTTCCTTGAAACTAACAGTTCGCACCTGAAAATACACCCCCTGGAAGTTTGGAGATTCCTATTGGAAACCATCATTTTTAGGTGCGAACTGTTACTTTCAGGGAGGGTATAGATGCAGATTCTGCATGCCTTAAAGAGAGGTCACAACTTGGAGGGTGAGAGGGTCACTCCAAGATCCGTATTTGTTCATTGCAGGGCAACAACCAATGGCACCTACCCCCCCAAAAAAAACTAACATATCCCCTGAAAAATGATGGTTGGAAGATGTATTTCCTATTGAAATAGTCCCTTTTTTGGGGACATGTTATTTTTCAGGGGTGTAATTTGTAAAAAAAACACCTTTCCAGAATGGGAGATTCACTCCCTAACTTTTGATGTTAAGATTTTTGTTGTCCAACGGTATGTGCAGCCTCAACAAAAATTAAAAAAATGAAGCAAATTTTGAATGACAATTTCTCTTGACGTCAGGAGCAAATTTCAAAAACGTTCACCTCAAAATGTCCATCAAAAAAGTTGCCACTTTTCTTCCAATGCTCCACTCCAGCCGTTTGGAATGTGTTTTGGTTCGAAAAATCTCTATCAGATCACGAATCTGCCTCAAACGACCTTCCAGGAAGACATCCCGATTGAAGTCGGTCCAGATCAAACCATGTGAGAAAAATCACGTTGGTTGTTTCACTCGAGATGTTTTTTCCATGTCACAGCTAAAAGTCCGCGAGGTTGTGTGTGTGTGTGTGTCGATGGAGGATGGATGAAGAACAATTGGTTCCTAAATAAAGTAATTCTACATAACTGTAAAGATTATAACTTATAACCAACCATCACAAAGATCCCTATTAAACAACCAGTATTTCATGGAAAGTAAGGGGCCCCGGGTTTTTTCGTGGCTCATGTGTTTTTTTGTTTCTTTCACCTCTTTGTGAAATCAAAGAGTCACAAAATTCTAACAATTGGAAATGATTTTTCATGTGATTTCCTAATAAAAAAATCACTCGTGGTTTCCGGATGGTGTTTTGTTTGGTGTTGCAACAGCCGGGGAAATCCCCGAAAAGTTCACCAGCTTTTGTGGGGGGGAAATCGACCTTTAATTGGACATCGATCCTTGTGTCAAAAATCGCGGACTTTCCAGTTGATTCAACCAGGGGCAAGCCAGGTCTCCACCAAAAATGGGACCCTCAACCAACAACTTCCAAATTCGCCCCCCCAATTGTTGCAGTTTGGAAGTTGGAGGGCTTCACCGATGATGTTGATAGTTTTAAAAAAAGATTCCCAACTGGGTGGTGGCAACTCAAAGATTTTTTATGTTCATCCCTAGTTTGTGGGAAATGATCCAATTTGACACATATTTTTCAGATGGATTGAAACCACCAAGTTAAAAAAAAATGGCGCACTTTTCGTTTTGGAGCGGTTCGAGCCGGGAGAAGAGATTACGAACCGACAGCTCCTGGCCGAAACAACATGGTGCTGCCCCGCAGCCCCACGAGGAGGATACGCGGGAAGGTGCCTACCATGTCTTAGAAGGAAAGGTTTTGGGATATACAGGTTTCCCCAAAAAAAACAACATGGAATATATCAGGAATCATCACAGCCTAAGTGTTGCGGCAACACATTGGATGATGTTTTTCAGTGATTTTCAATGATATGATATGATATGTTCGTTCAAAGGGTGCTGCGGATCATGAAATTACCCATTTTGGTGGTGCAAAAAAAATCACCTTTAGTACTGTATTCTTTGAGCTGGTTTCACAGTATGACCCGCAAAATCTCGGGCACAAAAGGGCCCAACAAAAGGAAACAAACGATCCGTTCTCGAATTATCAGCAGCAGTTGTTGGCCGTTTCTTGCAGAAACTGTGCATTCAGAAAAGTTTGGGTTTATTGTGTTTTAACAATCATTTGTCCATTTGTCGTGTGTTTTTTTTGGGGGGGTTGGGGGCATCCCCAGGGAGTCTGCTAGTGAAACCCTCCAGTAAACGATTCACGATGGATGTTCCAGCTAGCGATTTGGTAGGAAATACTGGAGGGTTTTTTTTTGTTGGAGGATGGGGATCCCAGGACTTGGAAATACGAGGTTAATAACCTATGGGTTTTATTGTAAATCCCCCTGAAAAAATGGGTGTTTCCAAAAATAGGTGTACCCCAAAATGGATGGTTTATAATGGATAGCCCTATTAAAATGGATGATTTGGGGGTACCCCCTATTTTCGGAAACATCCAAACGGTGTTCTTCATTCCCCTTCCAAGATGGCTGGAACTTCCATGGCGGGTTTTGAACAACTGGATCTGATCCTGGGATATCCCATCCTCCAAAGTGGGAGGGGGGGGGGGGGGGGGTATGATGATTTGCCTCTACTTGCGTCCGGTTGGTTGCGTTGATTTTTTATGGGGGGGGAAGTTGAGGATTTCTATATATTATATATTCATATATATATATATATAGAATTTCAGCGGCGTCTTGGATTTATTTGTTTTAGGTGGTGATTTTTTTTACAGATTCTATCATGGGATTGGTCATCACCATCCACCATTTGGGAGAACAAGTTTGGTGGTTCAACCTTTTCCAAGCACTGGTTTCGAGTCGCAAAATCCCGGGAGTGGGCCTGAACCATCCGTCACCGAACCTCACACCTAATCACCTCAAACCTCACCCCTGCCCTTGCCTTCAACCGCGTACGCCCCACGGTAGGCATCTCCCCGTGTTATCCATTGGGTGACAAAGGATGAACATCTTCCTTTGAGGCACTGCCGAGTTGGCATTCGGAAGGATGATGATGTTGGAAGGATGATGGATATATTTGTCCAAAGGAGTCGCATTATTTCTTGATTCTTCAACCTTATCATTTACTCCCCCCCGGAAAAAAGGTAGCATGGCTCCTGAAAAATAGTGGTGGGAAGACGATCCTTTCCTTTGAAATGATTTCTTTTTAGGGGACCCTATTAGTTTTTGGTAAGGTCATCTTGGATCTGTCCAAAAGGTTTTTTTCATCGGAAGCATCCGAAGAACTTGAAGTTTGAAGTGGATAATTTACACTCCGGGATCATCTGAATCTAACATAGCTGGCTGGAAAATGGACCCGGATTGAAGATGTATTTCTTATTAAACATGGGAACATTCCAGCCAGCTATGTCAGCATTTTTGTGGAACCGTCGCACTAAGTAATTTACATCCAAGATTATAGGGGATGAAAACCCCAGTTGAATCGAGATCGTAACAAGCCTTTTTTGTAGGAACGCTTGTAAACCAGCCATTCTACTGGAATGCAACAAGTGTTTTGAGCAGTGCTCCTATGAAATCAGGAACGTTTTGTCCTTGGTTTAGGCCTAAAGCTGTTGTTTGATTCAACACCCCTTTTTGTGCCACACAAGTCCGTTCGGTGGGGCAATCTTTTACTTTGGATCCAAGAACTGGATTTTTCACGGATTTCTTCTGGAGGGTACTTTCTTCAGATAATGGTGATATCCCAGTCCAAGTCGGACTAAAAAACTTTGCAAATTGGTACCGGAATGGATCATCCCAAACACCAAACACATTCGTTTAGGACGTACTATGCTCCCAAATGTTGTTGATTTTTGTGTTTTTCACCCTGGAAGATGAACAAAAAGACTTTGGCGTCAAAGATTTCTTTGGCTGAAACCCACCTCAGATTCAAGGATTTTGAGGTAACTAAGAGGATGAAATTATAATGTCAGCTTACCTCACCCAAGATCATCTATATTCAGAAAATATGGAGTCCATTTTCTTCAAGAAGATTGTTTCAAAAAGATGAGTGATGTGTTTTGTTTTCGAAAATCTTTGAAGCAAAAAAAGGGAAGCAACTGGTTGGATTTTCATCTCAAGCCACTGGAGTCGTGGTGAAGCGGGGGTCCAGGAGTCCACAACACAACCAACAAAAAAAGATGGCAAATGATTTGTAATAGGATTCTTAAGGGGGGGTAGTGATTCCCCTAATCATTCCTAATGTCCCCTAAGGTTCCCCAATCTTCCCTAGGAATCCTTAGACTTCCCCAGTTACCCGTTACCCCCTCCCCTTGAACACCCCCCCCTTAAGAATCCTAGAAATTTGAGATGCAAATAGTGATAGAAATTGGGTAAGGATTTTTGCTTAAAAAAGGAAGGGTTTGAGGTGTTTTTTTTGGGATTTTGGAGGGGTCAGTGTGGTTTACTCACAACAAATCCTTTTGGGGAGTTTTTTGTTGATTTTTGTTGGATGTTTACCCTCCAGGGAAGTAACATATCCCACCTGGGGAAAAGGACAATCATCTTTAAACGTGCCTTTTTGGGTGGATATGTTAGTTCCCAGGAGGGTAAAAGAAACACCTTTGGGGGCAAGAGACACTAAGAGGATCACCATCCAACCCCGCACGGTCACAGCAATGCTGCCAAACACGTTGGCAAAAGGCAAGCGCAACGCTTGTTGCCCAGATTGCAAGGGGAGCTCAGGAATTCAAACATGGGGAACCAATGATCCAAAAAAAATGGAATGAAACTCTATAGGTGGTGGTTTCAACGATGTTTTATGTTCACCCCTACTTGGGGAAGATGAACCCAATTTGACTTGGGCATATGTTTCAGATGGGTGGAGAAAAACCACCAACTAGAACTTCATTGCCACTTTCAAGGTGTAATTTTTTGGGGGAAGGGAGATGTTTACAGTACTACTGTTGATGGTTCAGAAATCCCGTTCACAACCACCGTTCGGATGTATAAAACCCTGTATATAATGGGATATTTACTATATCAACGGGTGATAGCCGGATATCTGAACCATCAACAGTAGTTCAATTCATCCAACTTTTGGGTGAGATCAAGAGTCGTTTTTGAGCCATGGACCTTTTTGGGTGGGGAAAATCAAAAGCTTTGGAAAGATGTTTCAGATAGGATGAAGGAATCAACTTGGATTTGTTTAGTTGGTGATTTTTTACGGATTCGAAACCCATGGGATTCATCACCATGAATTTCAGCACCGTTTGGGGAATATGTTTCGATGTTTTTTTCCAACCACCAAACAAGCAAATCAAAGTCAAGGGGCACCTACTGATTAAAATGTGCCGGGATGCAAGTGTTTGTTCTCGTGGAGGTGATAGGTGGAGAAAATCATGCAAGTAAATTGTGGCTCACATATCTCTGAGGTTGTTTTCAACACACCTTTTGGAAAACAGCTCTAAACCTTTGCCAATAAAGTGCAAAGGTGATTCTTTTCATTATATGACTTGGGGTATGCTCCAGGGGTGTGTTGCAATTATTATCTTAGAACATCTAGGTAGTGGTGTTTTAAAGAATGCCTGGATTCTTGGGAAAGGGTCCAATTTGATAGATGTTGTTTCAAATGGGTGGAGACGAACCAACTAGACATACATGCAGTAACATCTTCGTGCAAGGATCTTGCTTTGTGAACTGTGCGCGATATGAGAGGAGGAGAATCCAAACCACTACACCAGGACCACTTCATTTCAACAAAATCCATGATGGTTTGGGAATATATGAGATTTGCATTACATGGCCATTTTGTCAAATGCCAAATCACCTTGGATATCTTTAAATGATCATCTAATATCTGATTTCTTTGATGTATTTCTACCGGTCGGGGATTCTTTCACCCTTTGTCTGAAGGGTCGGAAAATCCAACCGATGTCCCACCAGCAGCGATGGATCAGAGCCTCCAAAAAGCCTTGAGTCAGGGTTTCCCATAATCACCTGAAACAACCCTAAAAATTGGAGAAACCCTGTGTCACCAAGGGACTTGCTACCTGTCATTTTTTAGGGTTGATTTTCCCATGTAACAAGGTCCTTATGGTGGACCCCGAGGTACACTGCAACAAAGGGAGCTACCTTTGATGCCGAGGCTTCTAGCGGGGGGATGATGGGATGATGGAAGGAATGGGGTTGTGACCGAAAAGAGATGGAGTTGTAATTAGTTGGGTGGTTCCTTGCATAAAAAGATGGTGTCTTTTTTTTTGTTGGGTGGTAACTGTCATTTTATAGACTCGGAATATAAATTGTGATGAACTATGTTTATATTACAACTTTTTTTTGTGTGCATGTTTTTCTTGTTTAGTCATAGTTTTTGTGACTAATATACTTTTATCAGCTCGCCCCCTTCAGTTTTGACTTGGAGTTTTACCACAGCCAGTGACCGAATTTTCGGCGGCCAGGCCTTCTGCTCTTGGATGGCTACACAGATCCAAAGCAAAATTCCAACAGCCACTTGAAGTTTTGAAGGTTGAGTCAATGGTATGAATATCTTCATTAGATTGGGGTGGTTTGTTTCTAAATACCGGCCACGTCAATGCTGGTGCATGATGTGGAAGAAGTCAAATGTAAGAGGAGTTCAATCATCTGAACAACTCGTAGTAATTGTTCCTGCATCTTCAGTTTCAAAAAAGATGTAGGTAATGAAAGGATTCAAGACAACTTCCTAAACAACTGCTATTGGCTTATTGGGACACACCATCGTGATGCTGCTATCTTCTGATTTTTGCCGACATCCACCGGGAAATCCTTGAATCCTTGGAGATTTTGTGGGGAGATCGCCAGGTAAGTGGGGGAAGTATAGGTGTTTTTTGGCTTCCAGATGACATATGAGAAGTGGAAAAAAAGGACCCTGGTTATTTAATGTATATAGGGGATGAAATACTACCCAATTATTTTTGGGATTATTTCATAAACTATTGTAAGGATCCCTGTCAAACGTATTCCAACGACACGACGAAAACAACAACAGTTACAACAACAACAACAACAACAACAGTTACAACAACAACAACAAAACAACAATTACAACAACAACAACAACAACAACAACCACAACCACAACCACAACCACAACCACAACCACAACCACAACCACAACAACAATGTAACAAACCAAGAAACCAACGCTCCATCCATCATTGATTCTGTTTCCCACATTTGCTGCCTCCCCAGGTAGAGGAAGCAAATAGCCTTTTGGCCAAGCTTTCCCGAAGTCGAAGGTCGAAAACGAAAACACCGACTCCGAAGCTGGAAAAAAACACCCTCCGGAAACCCGGGAAATTCCCCATGGAAGCCTGTTGTATTGAAATGGAAACGTCCTAGGTGGTGGTTTCAGATGTTTTTTTTTTTTAATATTTTTGCCCCTACAAATTGGAAATGATCCGATTTGACACTAATATTTTTTCAGATGGGTGGGGAAAACCACCAACGAGTTTCGTAAATGGAAGACTTGGAAACAATTAAGCCTCAAGGTGGCTTACAAGGAAGGGTTTGATGAGGTTCCACCTTTTTTTGGGTGATGTTTGTACCGGGGGGACATGAGTTTCTCGTAACTCGTAAACCCTTTCGTTGACGTTTGGGAATCATCGGAAAAGTGTTGTGTTGTTGTTTTGTTGTTTCAATGAAACTCCCCCAGTTTCAGGGGGCTGGGAATGAAATTTGGTCACCCTGATTTGTACAGATGGAAGCTAAAAAACGATGGTTCCCAAAGGAATCTCCTCTTCCAGGCGTTCATTTTCAGGTGCTGCAGGGTAGCCATCCTGGTTGGTTGATGTTGTTGCTTTTGTTCAAGCAATTCACCTACTTGGAGCCTGGGCTCCCAGTCAGATCCAGTAGTTAGTTACATGGAATTCGGCCATTTGGAAGGGGAATGAACAACCCCAGGTTCTTAGGGACTTACTATATAACCCATGGGTTATTTTACCACGTATCCAAGTCCCGGCATCCCATCCTCCAAGTAGAGAAGTTTTCTGGGAAAAAATTCCCTTCGATTCACCGGAGAATAAAAAACCTTTCCTCGGATCAATGGATTTTTCAGGTTCTTACGTAAAGGCTGGGATTGGATTGGTAGTTTTTTTTTTTAATCACCCAATTGGCAGAGTTTTTTATTTGCGGCTTTTTTTTGCCAGCCAGGTATAGTTCTTTGCCTTCGTTTGGGGGGTTTATTAAACAAACCTATACCACCTACCACCTACAACCGGAGAAAATTCCCGTCGATTGGGAGGCATGAAAATCAATTACGACCTGCACCCGCCGCATGGATTCCGACCGGCATTCGTTTCGAAGATCAAGAGGAATGGGGGGGGTGGGAAGCAGAGGTGTCTCCTTTTGGGGGGATTTACATTCCTTAAGTTTCACAGCGAAAGCCCTTGAAAAGTTACCCGGACCCAAAGGAAAGCGGAAAGGAAACTAGATAAAGGAGTTTTCCAACCAGCATTTTTTCAGGCGAAATCAACATTTTGAACAATTTGAACACCAAAAATGGAGGGTTTGGTTCAGATGATGTTCCTTTTCAATTGGGTGTTTTTTAAGGTTCCATGTCAATATTCAGCAGAATGTAACCCCCGGCTTGCCCCAATGGCGCCTCTTAGGAGATTTATTTACCGCCATTGTCCCTTAAATTTTGCCTTATTACCTTATTGCTTGGATTCTCACGATTCTTTCAACTAAGATGTGACGGACGGATTTGAACAGCTTGATGTTTAAAATGGTATTGTTTTCTTCCCAATTCTAGCTGGTTGGTGGTTTCAGATACGTTTTATTTTCACACCTACCTGGGGAAATGATCCAATTTGACTCATATGTTTCAAATGGGTTGACAGCACCAACTAGCTAGGCTTGAACATTCAAAAAAAAATGTATTTTAAGATGTGCTGATTGAAAGAAACCTTGGGTAGTAGCTCCAAATAGCAGTTACACTGAAATGAGGAAGCAACAGACTCCAAATTGTTCAAGATTATGTGTAATCCATCGCCTTTGCATAGCCCTACAATTTGAGGCTAAGAGAGACGAATGGGAAAATGGGTTTCAAATATAGTCCAAGGCACCCAACGATTCGTCCGCCTTTTGTTGGAACCTGTCAACCTCTCATGGGTTCGATCCTTCAAACCCCGTTGAAAAAAATTCGGCAATCACAAAGAAAAAAAAAGCGAACGCAAAAAGGACCTTTTGTTGAAATGTGTGTGTGTGTGTGTCCCCAGATGATGATGCCCCAGGACTCTATATCACAATCTAGTCATGTCTGAAAAGTCAGGATTTTTTTTCGGATGTTGTTTCCCTCACACCTCTCTGCGGTCTTTGGTTTTTTGCGCAACTTCCAGGGCGAGGCCAACATTCAAAACGTCTCGGGCTTCGAATGGCAAACGGTGGGTCCGTCGGAAGGCACAGAAATGGGGTGAAACGCCGAGCGTGGTGAAACGTGAAGTAACCATGGTGCCACCCATATTTACAGGCCATGGAGTTCGGCCATTTGGAAGGGGAACCCCAGTTAGGGGAGTTACTAGCCATGGCCATCAACCTCTTACTAAATCGGGATGACACTGGGTTCACCAGGGTTTATATTCAATAAACCTACTTGGAGGATCATCCCATCTAGTGAATAACCATGGTTAGTTTTCGTCCCCTAAGTGTGCTGGGGTCTAAACTGCCACTATTTCCCATATGGGATAAACTCATCAACCCAACGGTAGGGGTTTATGAACCCTTTCAAGGATTTCCCGTCATTGAAAACTGGGATGACCATTCCCCATATTCTACGTGTGTGTGTATATATAGAGAGAGAGAGAGAGTGAGATGGAGAGAGAGACTCTTGACCCTGTGTCCATCAAGAATTGAATTGGACCTCACCAACGGACACCTTTCAGTAAGTTGCGATCGAGCTATTGGATACTCAAGTTTTTTGGGGGGTCCGTTCAGGAACGGTCCTGTTGGAGACTTCTTGGATTCTACATCCCTGAAAACTAACATGACAATAGATAAACAACCATTTGTATAGATGTATCTCCTATTAGAAATGGTGATTTCCCAATGCCATGTGAGTTTTCAGGGGAGTAAATGCCTTGTTTCAAACCCCTTAACGAACCACCGTTATCCCTACGTTTTCGGGCCGAAGCTTTCCGAGGTCCAAATGCTTTGCCTGGAATGAGTGCGGGAAACTCCGCTTCGCGGGCTGGCGGGCGAAGCTTTTTTTTGGTGGGGAAAAAAAACGATATAAAATGAAAGATGTTTCCCCCAAAAGTAGGGTGTTTTTTCCTATTGTTTTTTCGAACTAGAAGTTTGGAACTCCTACAAGTAAAGTTTTGTTTCACCCCATTTATAGGCACAAAAAACTCTATTTAGAATATCTAGGTGGTGGTTTCAGTGATTTTTATGTTCACCCCAACCACCAACGGACCGTTGTTGAGAGGCAAAGGTTTTGGTGAACCCAAGATGCAACGGGGGGAAATCTTCAGCCGAGTAGTCACCCCAAAAAGGTAGTTTACTAAAAGGGTTCCCTCCCCAAAACTGGTTAAGGATTTATAATAAAATACCCAGATATATATTCGGATGATAAGATATCATGTTTATTTTGATGAAATGCAAATATCTTATGAAGCAAAAATCAACACACGCCATCTACCTGACATGGCGAACCTGATGGGTTTTGTTGCTAAACCCCGGCATTTTCAGAATTCACCCCCGTCCATGCAACTTCTTGTGACATTGTGTTCCGCAAAAAAAATAAGAACATCATCGTTCTACTCCAATTCCTCGAATATCCAGCCATTTTTTCTGACAAATCTTTCTAAAGCTTCACGATCCAGCTGCGTAGGTTTCCCCAAAGATACTTGGATTTGTGATTATTTATGGATCGTAGCCATGGGATTTCATCACCATTATTCACCACCAACATTTGGGAGAATATGTTTGCTTCATTTTTTCCTTTTGCATCCTGGCCAAGCACATCCAAGAAAATCCATAGAAAACTGAATCTTCCGTCATAGGTCAGTTAGGTTGGAAATATGCATATCATGATCAGTGGTATTTTCAGGGACCCCCTGATAATAAGACCCCCCCTTTATGGTAAGCGGGACCCATAGAAATTCCCATGTTCGAATCCCCTAAAGATATCGATCGATGACATCTATAGGCTTCACCAGGATATCTTTAAAAAACAAGATTTCGTTCGTCCCATAGGTACGGCTGGGTCTACCGCTTGAAACCACAAGATCAGTTGGGGTGACTCAGTGGGGGGGTTGGGATCAACATGGGCCAAGGTCACCCAGTCATGGAGCGACTCCCGGGGAATGGCCGCAAAAATACATGGGGTTTTCACTTAGGGTTTTTCTTCAACCTACTTTTATAGGGGAAACTCCATGTATAACTGGTGCACACCTTGTTTGGGTTTTCAAAAATGTGGTGAAGAACAAATCCACATGTAAAAAAATGGGAAGGGTTTGCCCTCTTTGACTTTCACTTCTTGAACTCAAGTGCCATGAACTTGTACTCTTGAAGCTGTGGATGATTTTCAAGATGTATAAATTTGGAGTGTTCCTGATCGTGTAGTTGTCCCTTGGTGGCGCCAAGTATTTTTTATATTGTGTCCAACAGCGCATGTTTTTTGGGGCCCGCATTTTTGAAGAAATCCCTTGAGCATTTGTATTTTGGAAGCTGTGTTTTTATCGCGAACCAACCAAACGTGACGGTCGCCAACGGTCACTTCAGGGGCTTATATTCAGTGGTGCGTTCCAAAGCTTTCAAGCGTGCAAGTGCATTGGTGTCAAAGAGGATGAGGGTGGGGAAGAGATTGGAGAGATTTGATTTTGGACATTTTGGCTAGATGGGTGTTTCCTTAAATGGTGGTACCCCCAAAACACCCCAAAAGGATCATTTTTAGCAGGAAAACCAATGGTTGTTGGGTACCAGCATTTTAGGAAACACCCAGATGGTGCTTTGAAAGATTTGTTTTTTAGACCACTAGAATTGGGGGAATTATAAATTCAATTCACTAGTTAAATATCTCATTATCGTTTTCATCGTAGAATTTTTTACTTTCTTTCTTCTTATCAATGGTTATTTCTTATTGCTTGTTATTTTTCGGAATTATTGTTTTTCGAAAATGGATTGATTCCACCAACTAGTTGGAGCTAGCTTCATTCATGCAGAACCAACCTGCAAAAAAGACCTATAACTAGCTGGTGGTTTCAAATATTGTTTATTTTCACCCGTACTTGGGGATGATTTCCAATTTGACTAATATTTTTCAAATGGGCTGAAACCACCAATTAGATAAGGTATGACATTCATTTTCACCCGAATGATCACTAATGATCTACTTAGGGTAGGTCATTCTGCGTCGACCTTCAGGTGCATCTAACATCTTAGCTGTGAACTACTTTTCCAGCTGGGGAAATGTAGCACTTCACAGCATTATATGCGTTGATGAAGTAGTTTTTCAGGGCATACCATTCAAGAGTGGAAGCAAGTAAATACACTGTAGTGAAAGTAGATGGCTAGCCACCCCCAAAAGGTGAATGAGTAAGGGGCCATGATAAACCAAGAATGGGAGTGGCTAGCCATCTACTTTCTAGGTCGTATACTAAACTTGAGGGAGAGAAATGGTCAAACGAAATCCACCACAGGAATTTGCTTCAAGGTTTTTTTCAGGTCAAAGTCGTGCCGACAACGTTCGACGACAAAAAATCATCGCGACAAGGGGACGTGACAAGTTGGAAGTTGTACTTAGGTTGGCAGTTTATCCCATCATTTCCCGGGTTTTATACATCCTAGGTGGTCCAAGATTCCACCAACAGTATGAAGAGATATATGTTGCCTCCCAGGGATAATTGGTGGTTGAAAAACTTGAACTTGTTCAGGGTTCTTTGGATGTGCGTTTTGTGATACGCCACACACCGCAAAAAACCCAAAGCTTTAAGAAACTAGCTAGATATCAGCTACATATTGCTTTGGTGCCGGTGTTTCATGGTTCCAAGCCCACCTTTTTCCGACATGTTTTTTTGTCAGCGACAACATCCCACATTCAACTACCCCTAGGGATCCAATCACCTTCTGAGAATGATAATGGAACCGAAAAATACCTTTCGTTTCGGAGGTGATTATACACCCCTTGCTCATCATCTGACGTTCGGTGATTGGATCCTTAGGGTACATGATTTTCCATGTGTTGTTTTCGGTTTGGAGGACAGTGACAGCAGACAAGAAGACCAACTTCAAATCGTGCGTAGTAATGGACCTTCCACCAGGCGGAGTTTGGGAGTTTTGCATCTCGAATTTGGACAAAAGCTAGGGAAAAACATGGTGGGAATAAGGGCCAAAGGAAATTGAACTTGAATAATTAATTCCAGAAATGAAAAAAAGTGTGGTACCCATTGAATGCTGTGTTCCACAGATGAAATGAGAAAGAATCTCAAGTTTGCTGAAGTAGGTAGATCCTGAGTAAATGAACTTGACACTTTGGGATAGAAAGGTCAGCAATGTCAGGAGTAGGATGTTGTTTTTTTCAGCTGACTGAGTCCAGATTCCAATTGATTTGCTGGATTCGCATCATTACGCCCCTGAAGATTAAGCATGGAACATAATAATGGAGGTTTGGAAGCTCATTTTCCTTTCCAAATGGGTGATTTCTAGGTTCCAGCCGTTCATCTTCCAGGGTGTACGGAACATTTTTGTTAAACGTTCTTTCGCTGTGAGGTTTAGTAGTGCTGTGATTTCCATTGTGTGAAGGCAGTGTGTCTTGGGTGTTTCCCCAGCACCACAGGATGCGGATTCCTCGTCACCACCAGGAATATATATTAGGCGAGAATCACAACCTTCATAGTTGCCAGCATCGCCAGCATCCGCATCATGCCGGTAGATCCATGTCATATTTTTGTGAGGAACGCTTCATTTTCCAAAGGGAAAATCTGAGATTTAGCATGGATTTACTCCCCGAAAGTTAATTGTGTAGCCTTTTTTTTGCACGTTTTTTTTGCAATGATGGTCGCTTTTCAGGGGACCTTCGTTCATTTTCGGGGGGACGTTGGCTGTTTTTTTTTCTCGAAGGCACGCGTGGATTTTTACTCGTTGTACCAATGTGTTTGGTCAATGTTTTACCCGGGAAAGAAAGGAATTAGATGATCATAAAATCTGATTCAGCTTGGAAGGGAGTGATTGAAGCAGGGGCGGAACAAAACGTCCAGGTTCCGTTCACAATGACTTGAAATGTTGGCGGATCTAAACCGCGTCATTTCAAAGTTAAAAAAAGGCATCCCATGGGAATGTCCATGTTGAAAATAGAAATTTGACTTTGCAAAAGAATCATAATCTGAAATCTTTACCTAACAAGAAACACCATCCCCTTCTTCTCAAGACCGGTTTCCCAACCTATTCTCCCTTTGAAAAATACCATGTCACTGAGGGCATGGACTAAAAGAAACTACACCCCCAACAACCAAGATGGAACCTGAAAAAAAACAACTTGGAAAAGGAGAAACATGGACCGAAACCACCAAGTTTTGGCTTCCATGTTAGTTTTCAGGGTTTTTTTACCGCCACAAAAAAATGCTCACACACCAGCTTCAAATTCCCTTCGCGCGGCGTAGGTCGATGCATTTCGGAGCCGAAATGGTCACTGATTTATTTGCATTCCTTCAGCCAGAAAGGCGTGCGGGAGAATTGTGTTGGGTTTTTAAATGAGCAATGAAAAGAACCCTTAGTTGTTTCACGCAAACATCTCGTTGGCTTCACCCTTGACCCAAACGGCCAGCCAGTTGAGAAAAACACGTTTGGCAGGTACAGATTACCTGAATTTTCCACATTATTTCAATGTCCTGAAGCTCAGGGGAAGGATGGGAAGGGAAATCTTGGATCTATTTCCCTGGCTTCAGGATGCTGGTTTAAGTTGGGATTCCAGAACCAAAAAAATGTGTCAATCCTGGTGGTGACGATGGCAGGCATACTGGGTGGGGGAATAGATCCAAGGGAAATCAGCATGTTTGGATTTTTTTTCTTAAAGATTGCTATCTCATCCCCATGAGCACGAGTTGCTCTTGTTTTTTTGGGTTGTTTATTTTTATAGAAAGATGAAGAGAAACTAAGATGTAGAGTTCCGATCCGCAGAGACTCGCTCGGACTCGGATTCGTCTCGCTTTCGGCTTTCGGTTTTAGGCTTTCGGCTTTCGGTTTCGGCTTTCGGCTTTCGGTTTCCAGCTTTCGGCTTTCGCCCTCCGTTTTCGGATTGTTTTCGCTTTTGGTTTTCCGCCTTCGGCTTTAGGTGTTCGGCTTTTGGCTTTCGGCTTTCGGTTTCCGGCTTTCGGCTTTCGCCCTCCGGTTTCGTCTCGCTTTCGGCTTTCGGTTTCCGCATAGGGGGCCAAAGGGGATGGAATTCGGTACACGCTTCACACATGTCCCTGTGAGAAAGTGCTACGCAATGGACTGCTTCGGTACAGACTTTACACATGTCCAAACCTGTGATGTAACTCGTGTTCAAAGTGCTATGGAATGGACTGCTTCCGTACAGACTTTACACA
>DF239234.1:218960-246407 GCA_000507305.1 Breviolum minutum Mf 1.05b.01
ACACATGTCCAAACCTGTGATGTAACTCGTGTTCAAAGTGCTACGCAATATGACTGCTTTGGTGCATACTTCACACATTGCTTCGGTGTTCGGCTTTCGGTATTCGGCTTTCGGTTTTCGGCTTTCGGCTTTTGGCCTTCTGCTTGCGGCTTTCGGTTTTCGTCTTTCGGCTTCCGGCTTCCGGCTTCTTGCTTCGTCTGTACAACTTCCGCTTTCGGCTTTCGGCTTTCGGCTTTCGTCGCCTGGATCCCCAACCCCGTACGTCTCTCCGGCTCATGTCTCAAGATGTAAGTGCAAGTGCATGTTCATCAAATTCCGTTGAGCAAAAAATGTGTTCTTTCAAACAATCAATCCTTTTGCTCAGATGTGTCTTCAACACAAAAACGAATCCAAAGAAAAAGAAGAATCCTGTTCAATACTGTTGATGGAAGAAATCCCAAACAACCACCTGGGATGTATAAAACCCTGTAAATGATAAGATAAACTACCAACCTCAACTGGTGAGTTTACCGGATTTCTGAACCATCAACAGTAGGAACTGTGCCACCACTTAACTTCAGGTTGCTTGGAAAGGCCTTCCCTTCCCCAACGGATTCCGGTCCGGACCCTCTAAGGTATGCGGGGCGAGCCTACGAGTGCTCATGCCAACGGCACCCTTGTTGGAGCAGCAATGCTTCAAGGCTGCGGGTGTAAAAAAAACATCCAGGGGATCATTGAATGAAACCCCCATTTTATTGGCTAGGTGGTGGTTTCAATTTTTTTTTATGTTCACCTCTATTTGGGGATATTTTTTCAGATGGGTTGAAACCACCAACCAGTTGGGGAAAATTATACTAAATGGTCTATAGGGATTTTGTTTCACCAATTACGGGGGAAAAAAAGTAGGGATCTTCAAATCACGCATGTTTTTTTTTCTCTTGTTGTGGGGGGTTGGAGTCAAGCTTGATGCGATTCTATGGTGAGGAGATGAAGTGTTGAGAGAGTGAATTTTTTGTTTGTGAAATCTCTAGCATGTGATTCTTCAGGGATCATTCAATCAAAAAAAAATTGGGGGGGTAAAAATCAAAAATCCAACTTGATGCTATAAAATCTATGGTAATTTTGAGGGGTTTCCCCCTTAAAGACCTAGCTGCCCAAAGTTTGTGGCTTTACAGTGTCAAGTCGGGCCGGTAGTTTACACTGTCAAGTCGATGAGTTAACCATTCTGTAAGGATTCTCTATTGAAGGTGGGATGAGTTTACAAGGAGTTTGGACCATGCAGTTTTTCCAAGGGCCTTCCATCAAACGCGTAGCCGAAGCTCCCGAAGCGTCATTCTGAATCTTGTGTATCGAATCAGGCACCATGGGAAGGTTTGTGCATAATATGCGGCCTCCAAAACGGTCCAACCTTTTGTTTAAAGGGAAGTTTACCGTGACAAATCCAGGTGAAACATGATGGAAATTTACCCAGATGTAAATTATGTGTTATTTCTCTTTACTTGACATATCGACATGATCGTTACTGAACGCTTTTAGGTGGTGATTGATTTGTTGGTGATCCAGTGATGCATCTTCATTTGACCAACTCAACTATTGCCTGCGAGAGAGAAGATTATGCGGATAATCTTTCAGTTTTTTGTGGGAGAGCAGCATGCAAAGAAACGATTTCCGAAGCATGTGATGATTCTTGTTGGCATTGAAAAGCTTGGGTTGTCAGCTCTTTTTTCGGGACCTTAGTCAGCGATGACCAAAAATTTGGCAAAGATTTTGCCATGATCAATGAATTGCAGGGTTCTTAAAGGGGGGTGTTCAAGGGGAGGGGGTAACTGGGAACCCTAAGCATTCCTAGGGAAGATTGGGGAACCTTAGGGAACATTAGGGAAGATTAGTGGAATCACCACCCCCCTTTAAGAATCCTATTGTTTTTCCGGGACGTGGCTTTAAAAAAATTGTCCAGTAATTTGGGCCCTTGCATAAATTGGCCCAAAAAATCAATTGGTGACGATTTTTTTCCGGGAGGAAAAAATCTCCGCGATGAATTTTTCACAGGACTGGTATGTATGGCGCGGAGGACACCTTGGATGGCCAGAGAACTTGGATTTGGCCAGTTTTGGTTGATGTCAACCTCGCCGGTTGTTGGACAGTGGAGCAGTGAACAAAAATGGAAAAAGGGACCCCGGGTTATTTAGTTTATATAGGGCATGAAATACTAGCCAGTCATATAGGGATTGTAATAAGCCATGAAACAAGGATCCTTACTATAAACTAAGCAGCATAGTGGAATGCCATAAGGGTTTTGAACGTGGCTCATTTGATGAAACCACAAAGGGGGTTCCATTGTTTGGGGATAGGTTGCCCGAAAACTTAACATGTTGAACGGGAAGAAATGGAGGGTTTGGAAGATGTGTTTTCCTGTTCTAAGTTGTGATGTTCAGGTTCCATGTTCAATTTTCAGGGGAGTATTCCAATTTCATTGATCGATTCACGGGTACAGAAAAGGTGTATATGGATTTTTCCCAGCTATGTTTGATGAATGTATACAGATGTTTTGCTGGGCTGGCAGTCAAAGAAACTGAACATAAAGGGACTGTCAAACATGAAGCACTGGGGAAGTTCCCCATGAATTTTAGTTGGCGTGGACTTTTGATGAAGATTTTGTCTTCTTTTGGACCAGTTTGGGACGTTCCAGTAGATAAACTAACATGGAAATTCAACCAGGTGTCCATTTTTGAAGGATATTGTTCATGGTGGATTTGAAAAAAAAAAAAAGGTACTGAAAAAGTAATGGAAGGGTGGGATGTTTGTGCTAAAAAAGAAATGGACTACCTTGAAAACCACAAACGAAAAGAACGAAAAAACATCTCGTTTCTTGGGTTTCCGCTGCAGATATCATGACCCCAAACCCTTTAGTGAACCCACCGCCAATCCTGAGGCGCCGTATCAAATTCAATGCATGGTTTGATTACATCACAGACAAGGCTTCAGCGGTGGGGGCATTGGAGGAGGGGTTTTTTGGGCGTGGTATTGTGATATAGGGAGCAATCCAAGCAGTAACCAAAACATGGATGATTTAGTTTATATAGGGGATATTAGGAGACATGAGGGGATTATACTACCCAGTCAATATACGGATTATAAGTCATGAAATAAGGATCTCCGTCATGAACCAACCAGTGTTTGTAGGGAATGTCAAGTATGTGTTTCTGTTCATGTTGCTCAGCTCGTGGGGGTTGTCATTGCGATACTACGTGACTTGTGTTTGTTTAGTTGGTGATTTGTTGCGGATTCTATCACGGGATTCATCACCATGAATCTCACCACCATTTCAGAGAATATTTGTTGGTTCACTTTTTCCAAGCCTCATCCTGGCCAAGCAAATCGAAGATGAGCAGAGCTGATTTTTCCTTTGGAGGTTCTCCAAAATCACCCGGGTTTTTTGGGATTTTTTGGAGAAAAAAAAATTGAGGGAAACCTAGTGACCGACCAAAACCGCCTTTGGAGCTCGGGAATCCCCCCGAAACCATGCTGGTGAAAGGTTTTTTGGATCAGGGCATTTTGTCCCTCCAACTTTTTTTCGAAAAAAAAAATCAGCTTGAGGAAATTGTAGTTGACTCCCCCCGAAAGTTGAACAGGAAAAGCCCCTTGAACAAGCTGCTACGACTACGAAAGCCAATAGGAAAAATGGGTTGGTTGTCTTCCAAGCGCACCAGGGTTTTAGGGGGATCATCCCAGCTAGATCCAGTAGTTAGGATCACCCCTTAGCAACCCCCATTTATAAGCCATGGAGTTCGGTGATTTGGAAGAGGGCACCCACAACCCTATCTAGGGGACGAACACGATGGTGAGGATGGGATGCCAGGACTTTGGATCCAGTAGTTAGGTTGGAAGGGGTCCCACAACCCGATTCTTGTGGGGCTTACAATTGCCGTATTAACCACGGCTAGAAGTCCTGGGAGCCCATCCTCCAAGTATGTTTAAACTTCAGGGAACTCATATATCCCGCCTTGGGAAAAGAAAATCATCGATTCAAAAGTGCCGGCTGGTAGGAGATATGTGATCGTTCCCAGGAGGGTAAACTTCAGGAGTTGTAATTTGTTCAGATTTTGGGTATTTTGGAGATGTGCCTTTCAAGTGAGCTAAGGAGCTGCTACCGGATGGGTTCCCCAGTTAAACATGGCCCAGGTTTTTTACCTACTTGCTTGGCAAATGAGTTGCGACTTGTCCTATAAAAATGTACGTATGTTTAGCAAAACACTTCAAGAATATCCCGCTTAGAAGTTTTAACATGCCCAAGATTCACAATTTGGATAAAAAGGTGAGTCTTTTGACATTCACAGTTGCTAGTTCGAGTATCTATGGATTTTTTGGAGATTTCTATATGAGGTGCAATTTCTTTTGTGCAAAAAGGTAAGGGAATCTTGGGCCCCCACATCGATACTAGAACGTGGTTTCCAAGCTTTTTTTGTGCGGAAGATGAACCCATTTTTCACCCCAGTTTCTTTTTCAATTGGGCAACGGCTATCCACCAACCAGTTGTGTTAGGGATGTGAAACCATCCAAAAAGGACCTGAAAATTTCAAGCAAAAAACCCGGGGCAAACAGGGTGGCGTTGCCGAGAACACGATTTGTGAAGACAGCCCGGGGGCTCGGTAACTGCATTTCTTTGCTGACTCCACTTTCTGCTTTTCTGCTGAGAACGAGACTGATCCAAGTTTCGATCATTATTCTCAAGCTGAAGATTCATTGCCAATATCGGTTGCCCAATGGCTGTTGCAGGCCTGTATGTGACCAAGAACTTTTTGACGATAACGGTTGAAGAAACAGATTCATTTGGCACTAAACAAAAACTGTTCCCGGTGGAAACAAAGACGGGATGCTGTTGGTTTAGCTGTAAGACCTTCCATCCCTAAAGCTGATCTTCCCATGCGACTCGTTATAATGCGAATTTGCCAGTACCCCGAGGTTTGTTGAACCTCCCATTATCGAAAATCCTACCTTTGACCCGGATTTGCCATTTCGTTATCGTAAATACTGGCATTTTCGCAACAGACAAGAGTAGCCCCGTTGATTAATTTGTGAATTTGTTTTGTCTGAATATCGAAGATACTGAGCTCATGAGATCCCACCACCTGTGTTAGGGAGAGTTGGAGTATGGATGTCAGAGGCATGTGTTGTCCGAATCAAAACCCCAGGTGGTTGTTTTTATATAGAGGAATAGGCTACCCAGATATATGGGGATTATTATAAGCCGTTATGACGATCCTTATCAACCAACCAGAATAACGGAATGCCCTTAATGATTTTGAACATTGCTCAGATGAATTTGGGCGTTTCCCACAAATCTTTCACCGGAGTGGGACAAAATAACTTGGATACCCTTCAGCTTTGGATTCTAGGTGTTCCGGTTTCAAAAGAAAGAATTGTGTTTAACCCCGAATGTTTGGTGAAAAAATTCTTCCCACTATGACTTGCGTATATATAATTTTCCAATGCCTACCAACATTCCTTTTCGACGAACGTCAGCCGAGTTTTGCTCCACGAGCTCACAATCTCAACCCCCAAGGTTTGTTGTCCATTCGAGAGCGCTTGCACAAGCTCATCCGACATGAGGTGTGTGTGCAGCAGTTTATTTGGAACGGTGGGAACACCTAAGGTGATCCTTAAGCAAAAATGGCCATCCCTGAAAACCAACCGCCAGTGAACTAACGTGTCTAGATGGAAATGACCTTTTTTAGTAGGAGATACATCTTCAAAGGGTTGTTTTTCTATTGTCATGTTAGTTTCAGGGGTGTAGCAGCCAAGGCTTTGGCTCTTAGTGTTTCTAGGGAGTGTAGTACAAGGAAAACTGGGCCCACCCGAATCATGTTGATCATTTTCAGAAAATCCAAGAATCACATTGTTAAACGACGTGATGAAGAAAGTCAGTCGAAAAATCAAAAAAAAAGCCCATAGAAAACTGAGGTGGGGTGAGACCTTGAGATTGGGAGATTACCTGAAAAGAAGAAGGTCGACCTCAATGCCGCCTTTTCTTTCAAACATCCTTTAACATGCTTTTTGGGGGGAGTTTAGCATCGCAACCCCCTTCGTCGATCGACTTCACGAGACTTATTTTTCATAGCAGGAAACGACAAAAACGACAGAACGTTTCAGGTAAGTTAGCTTGGATAAATCTTATTGGGGAGCTATCCTAAATTGATCCTTTCCGCCATGAAATTTTATCACCATCTATAAAGAGATTATCTTTGGTTCACTTTTTCCATGCATCTTGGCCAGATCCAAGTTTGTATAAATGAAGCACACCTCCGATGCCTTTGAATTCGGTTCCACAAATGTACAGTGTTACCTGGTTTCCCTATTAGTGGGATGAGCTGACAAAAACAACAACCATTACCACTGTGCTTGGAGAAAACTCCCAGGATCAAGAAAACCTGTTTTGAAATCAAACATTGCAATCCCACCGAAAATAGTTTGGTCATTGATCCCATTTTTTACGATGCCTTTGGGGATACGAAAATACGTCCCAACGGCAGTCCTCGAGTTTTTGTCAATCCTTGAGGTTCAACGTGTGGGTGACCCTCGACGTGTCATCGTGGGTGGTCAGTCACAGGGATGCTGCGTACCTTTGACGCAGACTGGGGTGGTGTAAGGTGGTGCGAGGTGAGCCCCAGTTATAGGGCTACAACTCCACTTATAGGAGTGAAGAAAGCCCAGTTACCTATTTAATATTCGGCCATTTATAGGGCTTATAGGCAAGGTGATGGTTTCAAATTTCAATTTTTTGTTTTCACTCCGATACTTGGGGAGATGATCCAAATTTAACTATTACCATCCCAACAGTTGATGGAGCTCAACCAAAAAATGTCTACCAGTCCAGGTGAATCATGGTCACGTGACATCACGCAAAAGAGTGGCAGTTTAATAAAAAAGGAATTTCCTTTCTTTTTCAAGGCAATGTGCGGATGTGTTCTAGCAAAACTATCTATAGAAATTTCATGACGAGTTTTCCCTTGGATGTGAGAACCATCATTGTTTTTACTTAAAATTGTTTGAAAAAATAAGCTTCATAAGAACCAAATGTTTACTTATTATTCTTTAAAAACATCACAAAAACAATACTAAAAACATGTTGTTTGTTTGATGACTTGGATAGTGCAACAAACAAAAACCGTCTTTTCAGGGGTGAAAAAACGAGACATTCGGATTCCTTCCCCATAGAAATCCATCTCATCGTTCAAGGCGGCGTTGGATGCCACCTTGACCTTTGAGCAGGAAGTTTCGTAGGGTTTCGGGAAAGGATGTTGGTGAGCTGGAAGTCTGGTTGTTGTTGGGAAGGGTGACAAAAACCAGGGGGGTTGGTTGGGTATGAACTGCGTTGGTGGGGGTTATGATGACTTCGGAGTCACTCATGTTTCTGAAAAAAATACATACAGTGTAAGGCTGCAACGAGTGAAAGTGAGGTGGTGTGCTAGACATCACCCGTTGAAGGGTCTTGAGATGATTTTCTTTCCTACCCAAAATGTCAAGCAATTTTGAAGAGTTTTGGGGACATCAGCACGGTTTGTCACCGCTTGCCCCACCGGTGGTGCCACGCAGCATTTCTTTTTGGCTCTTTGTCGTGGGCCGAAAATCTTGGAATCTCCAAAAAAGAAAAACAACAGCAGGCAGCAATTGGTGCAGGTTTTTTTTGGGAAGTGGAGGAATGCTTGTGTGGTCGTTGGTGTTCCAGCACCTTTATGTATACTGAAAAGAAGGGGGGTGACTTCAATAATCCGTTTTTTTCAGTAAAAAATGACAGCGTTGCACTTTTGAAAGAAACAGTTGAACTCAAGAGGAAGACGAAAGACCCTTCCCACAAGATATTGTCATTGGAAAGATCTTGGACTTTTTGACAACCTAAGATACGTCTCAAACTAGGTGGTGGTTTCAAGCATTTTTTATGTATACCCCTACCTGGCAAGAGGATCCAATTTGACGGTCGCATATTTTTCAAAGGGGTGGGGAAAAACCACCAAGTAGCAAAAATATTACCCTAAGATTTTGAATTATAAGGTCTCTCCCCGAGGCAATGGTGTCCTGTGACCATGTCAGAAAAGACCCTCCCGTTCTTTTCTTCAAAATTATCATTTTGATTGAGGTTTTGGAACATGGAATTCCATAGGTGTACATAGAAGAATCATGTACAATTACCCATTTTTGACGGGAAGGAAATCAAACTTGATTGCTAAAATCATCTCAAATCTATGGTCATGTTTAGTGATTTGGTCCTTAATAGTGCATTGTTTGGGTTGGTACTTGGTACCTGTGATAGCCCCTGATAGATGCGACCTGCGAGGCAACTTTTTTTCACAAATGGCTCCTTGGAAGCCGCGACAGAAATGGAACGACAACCGCAGCGCCCTTAGTCAATCCTTTTTAGCTGTGAAAGGATTTGTCTCAGCCAAGATTTATATCTAGGTGGTGGCAACTCAAAGATTTTTTATGTTCAGCCCGAACCTTGGGGAAATGATCCAATTTGACGGTCGCATATTTTTCAAATGGGTTGGTTCAACCACCAAGTAGGTATGCATTATGTCTAATCTAACTTTTTTTGCAGATTTCTGATGTAAAAACCAAACCAAGGGGTTTTGCGCATGGAAGGTTGTGTGGGGTTTTTCCTTGAAAAATGCGACAAAAAAAAACAAGAATGGCAGAGTTGATTCCATCAACTCTGATGACTTTTTGACTTGAAAAATTGAAGGGTTGGTTCGGGGTAGGGATTTCACCACCTTTTTTTTTGCTACAAAAAAGTTGGCCCCCCCCCATCTCACTATGAATGAAGTTATGGGGTCCTACTTTTAAATTTCCAAAAAAGAAGATGGGTTTCTAACTGTTTTCCTTTTCCAGCCCAAGAAAATGGAGTTATGGGGCCCTACTGATAGCTAGTAGGGGCCCACCTTGTATCCATTGTAATTATCATTTGGATGAATTTGACGGTACTTTTTCCCTACTTGAATGTCCCCAGGAACTTATATGGTCAGGATCAGTGGGTTACAACCCCAGTTCATCCCCCATTTATAAGTAGGTTTTAACTAACCCACTGATCCTAACCTTTGATCCTAACAACCCAATGGGACATCCAAGTAGTCTAGGTGATGGTTTCATTTTTTTCGACCTCTACCTGGGGAAGATGAACCCATTTTGACTTGTGCATGTTTTTCAAATGGGTGGGAAAAACCCACCAACTAGAACATGTCAAACATTGGAACAGAGCCCTTGAGAGGAATACCACAATCATCACTAGGTGGTGGTTTCAAATATTTTTTATGTTCATCCCTATTTGGGGAAGATTCCCAAATTGACTAATATTTTTCGTATGGGTTGAAAAACCACCGTTTTTTGTTGGGGGGAGGAAACCTACCACTTTACCCAGGCGGCTCACCGAGCACCTGGACTCCCGTGGAACCTGAGACTGCGGCTCACGTGACACCAATAGAGTTAGGGATACCCAGCAGGAACGGAATTGCGACCACGAGTACCCCACATACAGTATCCGATCCGCAGTTTGGGGATGGAAGTTGCTGCCCAGCCATGAATTCACACTTTGGGACAACGGGAGGACCAGGAAACGAGATCAAAGAGGAGTACTCAGGTACTCGAATAGTAGGAGAAAATGGTACCTGATAAACATATTCAGAATGAGACTCCATGCATAACAAACACAATTGTCAACTTAACAATAGCACATCTCTGTAATAAAGCCATTAGCAACTAAGGTCCCAATATGTTGATGCAGCCACATGCAGTGCTCACACGTGATGTATCAGACCTCAGTAATTGTGAAAGTTCAGGCTATATCTGACATGCCATGGTGGAAAAGGTCCCCCAATGTTATTATCTCATTGACTCTGTTTCTGCACAGATTTGATTCCAGATTGAGTAGCACTAACCAACATCTTGCACGAATATTCTATATGTAAATTACCTTAGACAAAAGAAAAACAAAAAGAGTGATATCACTTGAGACTTCAGACATGTACAGTATTTACCTAGACATACTGCAAGACATTTAAACAGTTCTTATCAGTTCTTGTAGTATGTGAAGTCACTGAAAAACTTACTGCAACATGTCCAAACCTGTCCAAACCATCTTCCAAAAGGCATTCAAACACACACCGCCCGCCAAAACCGTCTTGTGTGACTTTTGTGTTATCAAGTCCGCAAAATGCGAATTTCTCATGTTTTCTCAATAAATCAATCAACAAACATGCTCCACCGCCACAGATTCGGCTGGGGCTTCCAAGCGATAGCATGTTGCATAACTGACCACTGTCCACTTGCCGATGGACCTCAAACTGAAGCCTCAGAGCAAACTGCGCACTGACAAAGTCCTCAGTTACCCTTTACAAATCCCACTCTTTTGGAACCACATCCGTCGCGTAGGGCTCAAAGTCCTTTTAAAAACTAAACGCGCTGATCCTTTGTCAGCCCAGAAGAGGCGTGCGCTTAAATGAGTTTCCGCGCAATCTCGTGAGACGTCAACACCAAATCAACTAAACATGTTTCTTCACAGTGTGCAAAAGAAACATGGACTTGGAGATACTTCGGATATCTTGATACCCGATCTATATATATATATATCAAATCATCGTATATTCATTCTCGACGCTACCTCACCAACCGTTTAACACCTTAACTTTGAAGGGTGGCGTTTTCCCCCAGCTCGCAGGAGGAGGATCAAGGATCTGCTTGAGTCTTCCAAGGCCAAAGCGACTTTGCAAAGGTCGAAGGCATAGGAGCAAAAGAAAATGGCAATGCCAGCAACTAAAGTCCATTGCCTTGGATGCAGTGGTCATGTAGGAAACTGTGGATGGATTTCGGTGTAAGATTGCGGGGATTCATCCAATGCAAAACCTGGGATCTTTCTATAATGTCTCACCTGAATCCTGGAGTTCATCTGGAAATTTTCAAAATGTTTGTTGCAGCCAGACTTGATGGTTTTTACACCTCTTGTTCGTTGGATAAACAACATGATTGCATGACACCGTTCATGGATATCGGTCTTCTTCCAACCCGCTCTGCAAAACACCAAGATGCATCAGGCCCATGCAGTTTTCGAGCACATTGAGTTCCGAAAACATGCCCAAGCGTTTCCCAGCTTGCAACAACAACGGTATTGCAAACATGACCTCACACGTTGAGTTGTGACACAAATGATGAGAAGATGTATCTGGGATGATTTCGAACTGATCATATATTAATTTGTTTATAATTGCATATAGATGTGTATCAAAGATATATTTAGATACATTGTAGTGCAAAACGAATTCAAAGATCTCAAGTCTCTGCATTGCACCGACAAGATCCCACATTGTTGAGGGGAAGATACTGTTTGATAGGTAGTTTATCCCACAAATAAACCCATCAATACCCAAGAAAGGGATAAACTACCAACCTCAACTGATTGATATGGTAAATATCCTATTATTTACAACATGGGAGTTTGAAATCCAACCATCCTCGAAAACTGACATGACCAGTGATGGAAAACCCACCATGAATGAAAATGTATGTCTTATTTAAGATACAAGTGGGGATGCTTTCCAATGTCATGTTAATTTTCAGGGGTGTAACTAAGATGGATCTACCAAAAATCATGGGGTGAAATAACTCCACTTATAGGGGTTTAAAGCAACAAAGCAACGAATTTTTTTTTGGCCGTTCATAGGGACCCCATAACCCCACCCCATGTACTACGATCATCCCCACCTGGGATTTGTTGGACTGTCCAGCCGTTGGATTCACAGACGCAAAGTGCTTCACTTTCAGTTTATAGCTTTTGCGGTTTACATTTCTATATGGGGGCAACTCCTAAAATGGTGGGTTTCCAAACAACAACCATAGGTTTTCCTACTAAAAATGATGCATTTTGGGGTGTTTTGGGGATACCAGCATTTGAGGAAACACCCACATACATATGGCCTTGTTTGACAATAAATGAATATGTATGTAAATCATATACATATGTACATTCTAAATGTTCGTTTTGTTTCGCCCACAAACTCAGTCATTTCAAAGTGCAAGGTTGTGAATATGATCAAAAATAAACCTTTGGTGGGCCTTCGAGTGGGGTGTTCAATTGAAGAGTAGCAAATCCTGATCTCTCCATGTCCCTTTTTCGATCACTTTCAGTGGGTTGAACTAATGGTGATCCACATGTTTTATGTTTTTGTATGTATATTGGTGATGTTTACGGGGGAGAGATATATAAGGAACCCTGATCTGGTTGCTGAATGTATCTCATCTAAGCAAGGATCTGCCGAGCCACTGGAGGCCCCTCTTTGAAGAAGACCTGCTCGTGGCGGTGCAGGCACAGATGTTGACAGCCATACAGTTGATGGAAGAAATCCGGCGTTTACCGGTTGAGGTTGGTAGGTTTTTCCATTTTTTACCAAGGTTTTATACATCCCAGGTGGTTGTTTGGGATTTCTTCCATCAACAGTAGGTTTTGGTGAAGTTGAGGTCCTCCAAGATGGGGTTGAGGATGAAATCCTACTTTGTTTGAACAAAGATGATGATTTTTTATTCAATGAAAGTTTCTACGAACCAAAACGTACTGCTAATGGGATGAAATAGTACAAGAGTGTGTGTGTGTGTGTGTGTGTGTCTTTTATCGTTGATCAGATGGTGGTTTCTTTCACTGGCCAGATGGTGATGAAGGCACATTGACATGATCCTGGAACCGGTCCAACATCAAAATGGGATTTTAACAAAAAGAACCCCGAAATTGAGTCAAAGGTCATTGATTAAACTGTTGCTGTTTTTTTTGAATTTTGGATGTGACTTGTCTCCACATTTCTTTGGATGAAGGGGGTAGTGGCAGCGTGTCAAAAAGTTCTTTCTTTCTACGGCAAGGGTGGTAACCGTCATTCAAATCTTACTGTTTCCCCGACTTTGCACCCCCCAGCAAAGAAGAGGCAATGAATTGTTGATGTTTTTTTCCCATAATTCTTCCACTTAAGTGAAGTCATGATCCTTTATTTCAGGGTGGTTTTGAATCACCAAATAACGTAAGTCGAGATGTAATACATGATCCACCCACGAATGGAAACTTTCAGGCCACGTCCAATGCGATGAACTTGGGGTTTCGGGAACCCCTTTATCTGAACCAAAACTGCTAAGGGTGGCGGGGCTTTTAACTTAAGTCTAACCCCCCAGCCAGGATGCCAGTCACAAATGAAGGTTTATGGTATATAGGGATTCCCCTACTAAAAATGGAATGGTCCTGGTGGTGACTGGCATCCTGGATGGGGTAGTTCCAAGTTTTACCCTTTAGAAATCTGCTCAGAATGTCAATTTCTTCTAATTTCTTAGGGTTTGTTTGATGAATGTCACCTGAAATGATGAAGCTTTGCGAAAGGGCCTCCAATCATGGCAATCAAACTATTTTTGGTGATGGTAGGTTGAATAGAAAGCAACTCAAAATGAATCAAACCATTCATGTACCCTCCGAAGTTTAACCGCAAAAGCCCCTGAAAAGTTACCGAAACCCAATAGGAAGCCGGATCGTCTTCCGACCATCATTTTTAAAACTTTGGGCGGGGGTAAGTGAATTCCAATCAGTTGCCCTAGAAATGTTTGCTCTGAGGCGTGCTATCATCAGGAGCTCTATCCGCAAGATGCATCCCGGTGTTTCATCCAGTCCTTGACAACTGTGCAGTGACCAGTCTACCCAGTCATTATTTCTTGTATACAGGGGATTATAATAAGGTATTTACCCTCCCTGAAACCATTATGGCACCTGAAGATTGCTGGTTGAAAGATGAAAATTTGTTTCGGGATGGCCTATAACCAAGGGAAGTAGACTTAGCCAGTACAAGGATCCCGTGGTCACCAGTTATCCCTTCAGTTCAAACCACTGTGTAGCATGTATCCCTTGAGTTGAACTACCCAGTTATTTACG
Source organism: Breviolum minutum Mf 1.05b.01 (assembly GCA_000507305.1). Classification (NCBI taxonomy): domain Eukaryota; class Dinophyceae; order Suessiales; family Symbiodiniaceae; genus Breviolum; species Breviolum minutum. The sequence goes on from DF239234.1 coordinate 232,879, forward strand.
TATTACAATAAGCCATGAAATAAGGATCCCTATAAACTAAGCAGTCTAATGGAACGTAAGAGGGTTTTTTTCGTAGTCCCTTGGCTCAGGGTACGTGTCAGTCACGTGGGACTACCCCAGCCGAACTCCTTGGGCGTTGTTGTGCCATGGTGGTTTTTTCATGTGGGATTCATCAATCTGGCAAGTTTCGTGGTTTACCTATCTATGAGGACTATTTTCCCACTTTGGCTAGAGGATCTCGCACATCCCTCAAAGCTGTTGTGTTGGTACAATTTCCAGGTGGTGCACTTTGTCGTAGTGAGCTGTTCAAAAGGGAATTTCGACTTGTTGGCAATATCCCCGAACATTCCGGTATTCTGACTTTGCTCAACGTGGTATATCAATTTGATCATCGGGGATCGGTTGTAGCTGCGGATGATGACAGTTGGATTTTACCTTTACGACCAGTGACCTCCCAAACAATCATGGAGCTTTCCGAGCATGGGTGCATTGGGTCTGGGAGCCGAATACGCAGGGTGGCAGGTTGTTGCAACAAATGAAATTCAACCTAGGATGGCTGAGGTGCTTCGTTCATACTCGAAGAGCCACGTTGTTGAAGGTAGCATTGAACACCTTAATGTCGTTGCATCCCTTCATGCCGCCAGTGCTGGTTCCACCAGCTTTGCATTCGGTTTTTCATGTCAACCCTTCAGCAGGGCTGGTGATCGCAGAGGTGGCCATGACATCCGATCCATGACATTGCCATGGGGTCTATGGACCTCTTACATGTTAGGATGTCCGGTTGTGGTTTTGGAATGTGTTGGTGACGCCCCAAAATTTCCATTTGTAAAGTTGGCCCTTCAACAATTTGAAGAAGTTTCTAGACATGTCAAATCTGAGGTCTTACTTGACATTTCTTCTTTGCTGCCAGCTAGGAGAGAACGTTGGTGGTGTGTTTTCACAGCAGCATGGATCGGAAGAGTCACACTTCCCGAACTCCCGTCGTTGGCATCCGTCCCTACAGTGAGTGACATGTTTGATCAGTTGCCTCGACCTTCTGAAGAAGTTCTTGAACAAATGACCCTCAAGGATCATGAAATTAGGGGACTTTCTCAGGGCAATGTTTCCATTGATCAGGCAGTGATCAACATGCATGACACCTTACCGACAGCCCTTCATTCGTGGTCCAATCAACTTCATGCTTGCCCGTGTGAATGCCGTGCCACTGGCCTATCGTCAACTAGGCTTAGTAGTAAGGGTTTTTTCGGAATCATGGTAGCATACTCTGATCCTACTGGCCAATTGTGTTACAGACATCTTTCACCTCAAGAAGTTGGTTTGTTGAATGGACTTCCATTGGTTTTGGGAAAACACCCCAACAGTAGACTTGAAATGGCTGGCGTAGGTCAAATGGCGTCCCCAATCCAGAGTGGCTGGGTCTTTTCGGCCATTCGTCGGCACCTTGGGGAAATTGGAATTTGTCACCTCCCCCGCATCCAGTTGCGTGATCCTCTTGAGGCCATTTGCAAACAACTGTTTCGCATCCGATCCGAGATTTGGCCAGATCTTCCAATTTCAGTAGCTATGCAATTGTATCAGAAGAATCTCATGTCATTGTTTCATTCATCCAAAGAGAGTCTGGCAATCACAGAACCAGCTCAAGGAACCACCAAGTCTAGTGAGCCAGTCCCTCCTTCTCTTGGATTTGTGAGTATCTCTCCCACATTGGCATGGCCCACCATTCCAGGTGCAATTCCAGGGTTTGCTGCATCTCATGCAACATCTGGCATTGAATCCGAGTTTGTTGAACCCTTACCAGTCGCACAAGTCAATCCATTTGAGGTTTCCACATCAAGTGTTGCAGAGCCTTCCCACAGCAGATCTCGCAGTAGGAGCCCTCGTTCAGTTCCATCTTTTGGTGGAATCATTGCACCGTTTTCCCCTGAAAAGGTACCGTGTCCTGTGATTGAGGAACCATTGCCTCCAGATCACCACCAGCAGATTGAGTAGACTGAACCTTCGTTGCATTCAAGCCCCCCCATTGAACTGGAGGGTCCATCAGTTATGCCTAGGGACGATGGTTTGTCAGTTGGGTCTCAAAAAGCCTGGGACTACATTCGCAGTCCACCTCAGCTTGCCAGCCTTGACACATCACTTGGAGAGTCTGAAGCTTCAGAAGAGTTTCAGAAACAGTTCTGTCAACTTGGGGTTGGCTTAAGTCCCAATGATCTTTTGTCAGAAAAACTGCTCGTCGTGGATTTCCGATATCATCAGTGTTGCAGTCTTTCCATCAATTCCGGATCCACCGTTGAGGACTTTCAGAAAGCTGAAGCAGCATTGGGCAATCCATCATTCGTTTGTCGTGATGCCTTTGGAGACTCGCTTTCAGGTCAAACCATTCTTGCACAACAGCCTATCATTGTGTTATGCCCAATTGACCTTGACACCAAATTTCCTGAACATCACAACCTCACCCGAGCCTTTTCGTTGCATACTCAGGAAGCAGCAGTAGCCAATGATGAAATGGACTTTTACCTTCATAGCATTCATCAACACCTGAAAGTTTCGATGGTAAAGTCTTTCATTGTCCCTTGTCTTGAAGATGTAATGATCGTTGCATCGGCCTGGTTTTCTGACATTCAATGTATGGTATCTCAGACCCCAGTAGTATCAGCTATCTTGCTTGGGAATCACTGGATTCCAATTTTCGTTGAGTGTCAAAACTCTCAAGTCATCGTTCACACCACGAGTGAAGGAGTGTCTGCTTGGCCATCTTTGGGCCTTGATCCGAATCTTTTAGCCAGTTCACCAGCCGCTCCTTTGATGAAAGCCTTCCATCTTGATTGTGGGTTTCAAGCATTCGCCTGGCTGGTTAGCAAGACCTTTCGTGAATCTGAAGCAACCTTGTTCACATCAGTCTATGCCAAAGCATGGAGAGTTCTCTTTTGGATTTTTCTTCTCATGCACCCGTCTCGAGCACATCAAAGGTACTCGTTTGTTGTTGGAGGTCACTCACCAGAGATCCTCACTGCGATTGCCACACTACTTCGTGAGCATGGAGTGTCGCCAGACCAAGCCAGTAGCAGGGCTTCTGATGTCATCACGGCCTTAGGTGCAGATCGGATTGCAAAGTGTTTCCAGGAACCCAGACCATGGGCATCTTTGAAGCAGCTAGCCAATTCACAACAGCCACCTCTCAGACTGATTTTGCCTAAAGAGCTTCAGAAGATGGTTGAATCTAGAGGATCAAAGAAGCAACCGGTTGGTAATAAATCCAATAAGGTGAATGAGGGTTCCAAACCCAATCATTTGGTCATCCAGCCGTCAGATGTTACTGTGCCTGCTGGAGTCTTTTCACAACAGGATGGAACACCCATTGGGCAGATCGCGCCAGGACAGGTGGGTTCTAACTCTAGGGGCCTTGTAGTTTTGTCAGAGCAGGACTTTTCACCGTTTGCCCCTCAGACCATCATTTCAACTGAGGGATTAGCCTTTGCCATCGTAGATCCCAGTCCACAATTTGTTGAGCAATTTGGTGGCCTTACCAGATTTCCAGCTCGATGCACAGCTAATGGTGAACCCATGCTGATCACAGCTGTCATCGTTCAAAAGGGTCAAAAGATGATACATCGTGCCACTCCACCTCAACTTCCTTCGGTGACCGAAGTTCCAGTCGTGACAGTCAAGCTCATGTTGTACCGCGATCAATGCACGGTCCCTTGGACCACAGTGATTGAAGGCCCGGTGAAGCATCTCATGCAACTTGCACCCTGCTTGTCCGTGTGTCGTACACCTGGATGCAAATGCCCAGCAGTTCATGTCACCTCTCCAGATTCATGTGAACCAATCCTGGACTTGTGGAATCGTGACTATGTGACCATGCAGTTTCGTAAAACTCCAGCAAAAGATGCAGACATCTTTGCTTGCCATGTTCGAATCCTTGACACAGCCTTTGAGGCACTTACTGCTGTCTCCGGCATTGCCGGATTGTTTGTTGAACCTCGTGAAGCAGATGGCCGCAGCCACTGCAAAAAGCATCACACGGTTTGGCTTCCAAAGACATCACATGCCGAAGTTATGCAAATGAAGCAGCGAGCCAAAGCACCTGCATTTGTCGTCCGTGTTGCTCAGAGGTATGGACTTAAAACCTCAGTTGAATCAGCCGATGTTCTCCATGAACAATTTCGCCATGACACCCCATTTCTTGCTGGACTTACTACGACTTATGTCATTGGCCCTCTTCCCTGGGGCTGCACTCGGCAGACATTGCAGAAACTCATTGGCTCTTGGAATTGGCCAGCCAAAGCAATTCAGCCAGCAGGTCGTAGTGCTGATGGGCGTGGAATTTTGTGGCATGCTCAGGCATCTCAGGCGCCTCAGCACCCTGTCATCACGATGACCCACGGTGATGTTCTGATTGTCGTCAAGGACTCACCTTCTGTTAAGTCATCACCAGTCGCAGTTGAGGCTTCTTCACACACCAAAGAATGTCTGAATGCGTCGTCAAAGGAAGTCAAGCCTCTCACCAATGATCCATGGGCAGCCGCAGCTGCTCAGCTGCCTGGTCGTCATCCCCCAGGCTTATCCCCTTTTCAGGTTCAGCAACTTGAGGGCCGCATTGATCGTAAGCTTGCAGCCTTTGATGTTGACATGCCGATGAATGAATCCCTGGAGCCTCGTGTCAAAGCTTTGGAGGATCAGATCGCAAGAATCAGTGATGCACAGACTCAGCAGGTTGCAACTACCCAAGCTTTGTCGTCTCAAGTCAATCAGGTTCAACAACAAGTCGAGCAGCAAGGAGCCAAGTTTCGTCATCATCTTGATTCCCAACTTGCGGATCAAATGAGCAAAATCGAGGCTCTTCTTAGCAAAAGACCTCGCAATGAATGAAGGGGTGGGCCGGGTAAGCATAGTGCTTTCCTGAGGCCCGTTTTCTCCAAGTTTTGGTTTTTGATTTTGTGGATGTGTTTCGTTAGGATTGGTGAAGCTAAGGTCCCAGGTCCCTCGCTCACCATCGGAGCCATCAACCCCAATGGACTTGCAGGTAAAGGTGCCCAGTGCAGTTCCTTATCGCATGGAGTGTTTGCTGTAAGTGAATCCCACCTCAGTTCTGTGGGTAACACCCGTTTTGCCGCTGAGCTTCGATCTGCAAAGTCCCAATTCAAGTTTTGTCCTGGTGCCCCGGCACCTCCCAAAAGTAGGAGCATCATGTCAACAGGGGGCCGTCATACCGGTGTTGGCTTTCTTTCGGCATGCCCAAGTCGTCCCATCCGCAATGGGTGGAAGCAAGAGTTCTTTGAAACGGGTCGTTGTGCTGCAGCACAGTTTCTTCATCATGGATTTTGGTTCACAGGTGGAGTCATATATGGGTATGCTGCTAACAGTGAGTCTCAAAAGGTCAAACAGCAGACAAATGACATGGTTTCCCATGTCTTTGATCAAATCAGGTTTCATCATGGTCCCAAATTCATAGCAGGTGATTGGAACCAGCATCCTCAGGTGTTACCAATTCATGACACCTTGACTCAGCTTGGATGGATTGAAATCCAGACTCTCGCCCAACAGCTTTGGGGAGTTGAACCATCAATGACTTGTCAGCAGACTAGCCGCAAGGATTTTCTTTACATCAGCCCAGAGATTCGTGGGTGGGTTCAAGCAGTTTCGGTCGTCAATGAGCCTTTCCCAGATCACGCAGTTTTGACGGTAGACCTTAACGTGCCAGGAAGCCCTGAAGCATTTCCATATTGGTATAAGCCACATCGTCTTTCTTATCCTCTGTGCCTTGCAGAGGCTCTAAGTGAAGTTGCTCCGGTTTGCCCACAACACCATGAGGGTACTCCCACAGAAATCTATCAAGCTCTTTGGGTAGAACATGAACAGTGGGTTGATGGGTTGATGAGAGTCAAATTGGAATCAGGCCTGCCAGCACATCACAGGGGTCGAGGATCCACTCTTTTCCGAAGTTTTCGTCGAAACCAAGTTGCCCCAGTCAAAGCTGGCAGACATGGTGAACCGTCTCCACAGTATGTCGGTCGATCGTTGCAACTTAAGCATTGGTTCTCTCAATGGCGACGCTTAATTAACTTGGACAGAGCACTTAGGTCATCATCCTCCAGTCCTCACCTTCCTCAGCACATTTCGTCGCTATGGAGGTCTATTCGTAGTGCTCCCGGGTTTTCAGGAGGATTTGTCTCATGGTGGACAACTAGATCCATTGTGCATCCTAACACTCCGAGTTTTATTTCCACTGCGGTTCCACAGCTTTCGGATTTGAATCTCATCCTCCTCAATTTTGCTGCTGAAGTCAAGGCTTTAGATCAGCAACTTCACAATGCATGGATCAGTCGTACCAAAGCCAAGTACGCCGCCAATCCTAATGCAGTGTTTCAAGCAGTTCGTGACCCAGGTCCAGTGCCAGTTGAGGTTTTGTTGGAACACAAGAGTTGCACGGTAATTGAGGTTGTTGATGAAGGTTCAGTCACGGTTGATCAGTCCTCGGCATTGGATGCCTCACTCCCTTTACTTTGCAATGGCGTGTCATTGAATGCAGAAATCATCAGTGAGAATCAAATTTGGTTTCAATCCTTACATGATCTTCAACCAGGTATGACTATTGTTCAGCAGCGTCCCATAGGTAACCTCCATGCCATGTTTGAGACCTTTGCCAGTGACTGGTCCAACAGATGGGACAAACACCAGTCAGTTCCTGCTGACCGATGGTCTAACATCAATGACTTCATTGATTCACATGTTCCTCAAGGCCACATGCAGTGTCAGCCCATTACATTGCCACAGTGGGATCTAATAGTAAGGAGCAAACCTAGTCGTAGTGCAGTAGGCATGGACGGTGTACATCGTGATGATTTACTTCATATGCCAAAGCACTTGAAACTGCAGCTCCTAGAACTTATTGACCACATCGAACAAACAGGCCATTGGCCGGAGCAACTGGTCCACGGAGGGGTTTTCTCTCTTGAGAAACGCCCAGGGGCAAGTCAAGTTCATGAATTCCGCCCGATTACGGTGCTGCCAACAGTGTATCGCATTTGGTCGACGATCCGCAGTCGTGAATTGATCACTTACTTGTGTAACTTCGTGCCGACTCATCTTTTTGGGAATGTCAAAGGCCGATCCAGTGTTAACATGTGGTGGTCAGCTCAAGCCATGGCCGAGCAATGCATGTATGATGAACAAGTGGCCGTTGGGGTGATCGCCGATCTGCAGAAGGCATTTAATACTTTGCCTAGATCACCGTTGTTTCGTTTGGGAGTTCGCCTTGGAATATCCAACCGCATACTGCGTCCCTGGCTTCACATGTTATCTCGACTTGAAAGACATTTCTTTATTCGCAATGCATGTGGCCCAGGAGTCAAGTCATGCACTGGCTTCGCAGAGGGTTGCGGGCTTTCAGTTGCTGCTATGATGATGTGTAACATCCTGGTTCATTTGAAGATGTCCCTTCTACATCCTTCCGTGCACATGTGGAGTTATGTGGATAATTGGGAACTTTTTGGCCATGACGTCCCAGCAGTCATTCAAGCCTTTGAATCGTTAGATCAGATTTGCCAAGAACTTGACCTTTCAATTGGCCGCAACAAGACAGTCACATGGGCCTTAGATGGAGCCAGTCGTCAGCACCTTCGCACCGAAGGGTTGGTTGTTCAACGTAATCTTAGGGATTTAGGTGGCCATCAGCAATTTAGTCGTCAACAGACCAATGGCACATTGAAAGCACAGTGTGAGAGATTGAGTGCACTATGGCCAGCTTTGGCACGCAGTGTTGCACCTTATCATCAGAAACTCAAAGTCATTCGTTGCAAGGCATGGCCTCGTGGCCTTCATGCTGCGTCTGGAGTTCACATATCTCCAGCTATTTTCAACTCACTCCGTGCAGGTGCAGCTAAAAGCCTTCGTTCTGACAAAGCCGGTTCCAATAGCCAGATCCTGCTTTCGTTGGTCCACTTTCCTGCCCATGATCCAGCTTGCTTTGCAATCATTGATGCCATCATTCAATTTCGTCGTTTTGCAGAGCCAGTGTCTGTTGAACCGTATCTCTGGCAAGCATCTACTCGACCAGACTCCTTGCGTGTGCCGGGGCCATGTGGGGTCCTTTTGTCAAGGGTTGAACTCTTAGGTTGGACTTTGGTTCAGGGGACTTTGTTCCATGATCAAGACTCATTGCCCATTGATGTTTTGCACTCACCTCTCAAGGAAGTTTTGAATCGTGTTCACCGCAGTTGGCAATTGCACGTCGGTTCTTTGTGGATATCTCGGCATGGTTTTGATGGTCTTCAACAAGTCGACGCAGCAACCACAGTTGCACATTTGAAGAAACTTGACACTGATCAACAGGGACCCATTCGAGCTCTCCTTTCAGGCGTTTTCATCACCGCAGACCAACAAGGTGACATGTTTCGAGTTGACCAGTCTGAGCGTGTTTGCAAATTTTGTCATGCACCGGATTCCTTGTTTCATCGTCATTGGCAGTGTGAGCATACCCAAACTTCTCGGGATCAGATCCCACCTGAGGTCTGGTGCGTTGAGTTGCCAATCTTTCAGGTTTTTCGTCGTGAGTTGCTACAGATCCCTGACCAGACGAGCAACTTTACTTTGCCTGCCACTTTGCCGGAGGAATTTGATTGCTTCACTGATGGGGCTGCTAGAGATCCCACTCGATCATCTACTCGAGTTGCCACCTGGGGTTTCGTTTTAGGCGATATTGCCAATAATTACTTTTGGCCAATTTCAGAAGGAGGTGTGCCAGGTCTTTGGCAAACGGTTGCAAGAGCTGAGATCTATGCAGTTCTCAGCGCAGTCAAGTTTGTTAAGAAGTTTCCTCGTTGCACTCGGATTTGGTGTGATAATCAACTAGTTGTTGACCGATTTCAACAACTCTTGGACGGAAAGTTGCGATGTACTTTGTTGCTTCATGACCATGACCTTTGGACCCAAATTGAAGGCATAATCAGTGGCATTTCTCACCTCTTTTCGGTTCACAAGGTTTTCTCACACCAAGATCACCATACTCTTACTGAAGCTGAATCCTGGATAGTTTCAGGCAACATCGCAGCAGATCACATTGCGAGGCAGGCATTTTTCTCCCTTCCTCAGCAGACTCAGCAAGTGTGGCAGCAGGCGTCCCATGAGATTGCATCCCTTCACAATGCACATCAACATATGTTTTCCCATATGGCCAGGGTTGCATACTTGTCCATTCAGTTTGGTAAGGTTCATCTTGTAGATGCAGCACCCGAACCATATCAGCCACCCGATCAACTCTTCGTTGGAACACTTGTTCGCGACGCATCTACGAAACTTACACGCAGTTTTGTTTTTGACGGCAGTGAACAGGTTTTCAGTTGGCTGCTCAGCATTGAAGAGGCCGACGCCCCCATCAAGCAGGTATGTTTTCCGGAGTTGCTTATCGCATTTCAGTTGGCTACCGGATTGGTTGGGGTCGAAAGTGTTCATACCACCAAGCACAATCACCGGCAGTGGCGACTGCGTGACACTTTGGTGGAGTACTCTTTCAACGAAGTCAATCGAAGTTTTTCCGCGTTTTGCTGTTCGGTCTTCAAGATTTCCAATCATGAGTGGAAGGCAACCCAGGGTCGACCATCCTCTTTCCGCTTTCAATATTGGACGACAATTTTGGCGATCGCAATCAATCCGGGAATTCTTCAACAGGTCGAGTCTTGGTTGATGACTCATTGCGGCACGATGTCTTTCAGGAGGGCATCGGACATGTCGAGTTTGCCGCTTGCTAGTGGCCCCCCTCTTTGAGGTTTGACAATACGTCACCTTCGCATTGCCGAGCGCAAGACCGGCCGGAAAAAGGCGTGAAAAAGGGGTTTTTTTCGTGGCTCATTTGATGAAACCATAAATAGGGGGTTCCATTGTTTATTGTTTGGGGATAGGTTTGCCGGAAAACGAGCAGTTTGAACCAATCAGAGTTTCATGAAATGTCATTCACGGCTTTTGTTCACCTTGCTCGGTTGGTTTCTAGTTTGTATCTATCTCCAAGATCTATGGGGGGCTTCAGAAGTCGGTTCCATCAAGAAATGTTGGTTTGAGAAAAAAAGCGACTCACCAACCATTTTGGTTTGGGGAAAAAAATGGTGTTCATACTGTTTCATATGGAAATGACTTGGGAAGTCTATTTTTAAGACTGGAAATTTCCCAAACCCTCAAAGAGACACAGCCGACACGAAAAACCCGAGGTACTCCTCGGTTGGATGTTGTTGGGAGCCTCATATACTTCTCTTTCGTCGAAGGGGCTGGGATGAGGGGACTACTTGGAGGATGGGCTCCCAAGGGTTATCCATGGTAATCGTAAGTACCCCTAAGGATCGGGTGGTGGGACCCCTTCCAAATCTTATGGCTGAGCTTCATGGTGGTGATCCGAACCTGCCCACTGGATCCCCATCTAACTGGCATCCCATCCTCCAAGTCATCTAGCTGCAGAAGCTTTGGAGCTGGGTATTTTGGTAACTGTTTTGGTGGTTTCGGGATCGAAATGGGACCTCCGGGCTATTTTTTGAGGGAAATCTTCCAAATATGATTCCATTTGGCTGGTGAAACACTCATTTGTGTATTATTTTTCAGTGAAATACATTTTCCCGGGTTGGTGAAATATCATTCCATTTGGTCAGTACTTCGAGGCTGTTGGGGAGTTTTTTTTATTGGGAAGGGATGAGAGTGAGATTTTTGTTGTTCCATTCCATTTCTCTATATGGGAATGCCTTTCTGGGCTTCATAAGGGTTGATAGGGATCAAGGTTGGGAGACTTCTTCTGGTTTTTGAGGGGTGTTTTTTTTTGTTGGAAGTTGGTACCTCCCCGAATACCTTGGATGATTTTTTTTGCCATGTCCTCACGACTTGCGCCTGTTGTTTCAAAGAGGCTGAACAACAAAAAAACACCCACTAGAAGATGTGAGTTTCACATCGTAGCAGGATGTGTTTCCGATGTTTTTTGGGAGGAACCAGTGGAGTTTCAGGTAGTTAGACTATTGTGAATTTCCAACGATTTCTGTATGTTGCCTTCTCGTTTTTGTTGGCTTCTGCCAAACTTCACTGGTTGGTTCTCGTACAGATCAGACTTCTTCTCGTTTAAAAAAAATCTATCTTTGCTGGAAAATAAGGTGCAGATATGATTCCCCTTTGTTTAATTCCACCTTTCTAGGCTCCCCTAAAAATCCGCAAGCGTTTGGACATCAGGAAAGGCTACAAAAAGATCAGCTTGGAGGACAGCTGGATGAAACTTGAGGACAATGAAAGATGGTTGAACTGCGCCAAAGTTCATAGAGTTGGAATAGTGGTCTCTATGTTCCATCAAAAATTGAATGGGACCTTACCAACGGACACCTTTCAGTAAGTTGCGATCGAGCTATTAGATACTCATGTTTTTTGGGGTCAGTTCAAGAACGGTCCTGTTGGAGATTTTTTGGATATGTGTGTGCTTGTGGGCCCCCAATCTTCCGGAAACTGCAGCTTTATCGAAAATACACCCCCCAATACCACCTTGCCTGGGCGCAACAAGGCCTTTTGTTTTGGCCTTACGACAGGGGATCATGAAGCCTAGCAATCCTTTAATTTTCGACCATATGTTTTCGTGGTCGGGGGGTTGGTATGCAGGGCTCGGGGGACCCCTTCAAGTCCCATGATCTTCCATTGTAAGATTCGCCTTGAAATGGGAATCCCATCATGAACCCACCAGAATTTCATGTAATCCCAAGATTGGTGCTGTAGCTGCTCCTGGCTCCTGGCTCCTGGCTCCCCCACAATTTAGGAGGGGACAAACTTCCGAACCACGAACCACGAGTTTTTCCCCAAGGATAGCTATTTCAGCTGGCTGTGAAGGGATTGGATTTCGCAGCGTGTCGGAGCCAGGGGGTTTACCTAAAAAAATGCCCCAAGCATAACAGGGAGCTAGTGATCAGGAGTAACCTACTAGCCCCTAGGTTTCTATATCAAAGCACATCATAAATGAAAAACTAGGTGGTGGCAACTCAAACATTTTTTATTTTTTGCTCCGAAAATTGGAGAAGATGAACCCATTTTGACTAATAGCATATTTTTCAAAGGGGTTGAAATTGAACCACCAACTAGGTTGGGTTTGAAATGTAACCTACTAAAAGTTGTTTCACCTTTAGCGTTTGGGACCTATAGTTTTTGCCAAGTGTTTCCTTGGATTAGTCACCCTGGTAGGAAAAAATCCAACCCAGAGAAAGATTCGATGGCGACAAGCCAGGAGATGCAAGAAGTTGCAGAGGCGGCCCGTGGCACTCTGAAGGCGAAGTTTCGTTGCAGGGAAGATGTTTGGGATTGTTTGGGGGTCCTTTGACTGCATGTGGATGTTTCCAAAAAATAGGGGGAAAACCCCCAAAATGGATGGTTGTTTTAATGGAAAACCCTATTCAGATGGATGATTTGGGGGGAAAACCCACTATTTTTGGAAACATCCACTGCAAGTTTGTTTTTTTGTGTTTTCTTTGTCCAAGTTGTTGGATGATCTTTCCGGAAATTCGTTGAAACTTGAAAAGGTTGACAAAAAGCTGTTGATGCGCTGTTTCTCGGCGGGATGTTTTGTTCATACAAAAAAACATGTCCATGTGAATGTGGACGTATCAAAGACAAAAATGTCAAATGCAAGAATCACATTCGGATGACATGGGAAATCCAAATCTACATCTTATTGAAAAACTAGCTCTTGTTGAATCTCTCCCCAAAAAAATGTATAACTCACAAATTGTCATCTAGGGTGATGATAACTCAAATATGTGTTTATGTTCACCCCTAAAATTGTTTGGGGAAATCATCCCATTTGACGAGCATATGTTTCAGATGGGTGGCTCAAACCGCCACCTAAGACATGTTTCATCACCCAGCAAATGATTCAGCCGATTCAGCATCACCGATGCAGGTGGAATATTCCACCACTTCCAAGTCTGGGTGGCCTAGTGGTAGTGGTGTGCTTGCCAACGGGTAGTCGTTGGTACGTTTCGGAAGTAGTGGATTTCATTGTTACAACCATTCATCTTGAGAAATTGATTGCCAGAACTACTGTTAAAGGGGTGGTGTTGTTGATGATGTTGTTGATGATATGTTTCTTATTGTTATTCTTCTTATTTCTTCTTCTTCTTCTTGTCGTGGTTGTTGTTGTTGTTGTTGTTGTTGTTGTTGTTGTTGTTTTTTTTTTGTTGGTGATGTTGATTCTAAGTTCGGATCACCTGAGAAAAATGTGTGCAAAACATTCTCCGCAACCGCATCGACGGGATCTTCCCGGTGTGCTTCCAACCTCGATCAACCGCAACTTTCACCAACAGTTTGTCCACTTTCGAAAGTTAAAGTTTGGTTTGATTTGGGAAAGATTCCCAGTTTCGGTTGGTAATTTTTTATGTAGATAAGGTATATGTATTCTTTGATAATATAGATATTTATATACATATATATATATATATTTAGATAGATATATATATATATGTATATGTATATATAGATATATATATATATATATATGTTCCCGGTTCGCGGTTCGCTACCACCCCCCC
>DF239234.1:246674-261953 GCA_000507305.1 Breviolum minutum Mf 1.05b.01
GGGGGGGTGGGGGGGGGGACCCAGAACCTGGAACATATATGCAATCTTATTCCACAGAAATTTGACGAATAATGGATACCCAAAAAATGAGCTAATCTTTTTGAATCTGAACAGCTGGAACCAGCATATCCAGAAATAAACAGCGAATTCATCTCTTGGGGGTTCCAGCTCTTCCTTTTCAGGGGGTTTAACTACTGGGCATGTGAAATCTCCACAGTCTGATGAAACGCCACGCAGGAAGGGCTTCGCAATTCTACTGGAGATACCTCCAGTAGGATTTTCCAGCTTCGCAGAGGATGCAGATCGTGTCAGCCTGCAGAATCCCATGGGCAAAAGCGAAAGTTGTGTTCGAAGTGGCAAAAATATACTCGCATCGATAGGGTTCGAAAAACAAAAATATCTTGATAAGTTGAGATGATCTTGTAGTTTAGGTATTTTATCATTTTATCTTCAGTTGTTTGTGTTGCTTTCATATTCACTTCCAAAGTAGGGGAAGATGGATGATAGATTTTAACGCCATGTTGGGGCTTTCATTCGCCACCTAGCTAGCATTGGTGGTCACTGGTTTTGCCAACTCTGTTGGATCTGAAACGGCTATTCAAAAAAGTCAACATTTTTGGAGGGGCTATTTGGGTGTTTCCTTAAATAATGGTACCCCCATTTCACACCCCAAAATGATGATTTTTAGTAGGAAAACCCATGGTTGTTGGGTACCATCATTTTCGGAAACACCCATTTTCACCAGGATTTCCAGGACAGAAAAAACGTGAAGGTTGCGGAAATCTTCTGCATCTGATTTTTGTTGAAACTTTGTGTGAGGTACCTGTGGACCTCATCGAAGAAGCTGCGATGATGGTGTGTGCTCCTCAAATCAACACTCTGGCCAGCAATGTTGCCGGAGATTTTGCAGAGAAATTCTCGGTTGCACGTGGGTTTGAGGTACGAATGTCAAAAGCTACCGACCTATTTTTTTTGCAGAGATATGATAAGATGTGCAGGTGAATTAGAGCAAGCATAGAATATGACAAAGACATAAAAAGACTATGAGTATGAACATGAAAATGTAAACAACAAGGAGTGTGATTGAATCTACTATGAATACAATTCTGCAACTTGAATGTCGTCAAGCAGTTTTCAAAAACACCGTCACATTTTGTTTGGATCTCATAAAAATCCAAGGGTACCACCCCCCAACCATCGTTGTCCCTTAACAAGGCCTTAACTTAGCTGGGAAGGGAAAACAACCCAAGTTGCAATGCTACTTTTTGATGGTTCAGAAATCCCGTTCACAACCGCCTGAATGATCTGGAATGTATCCCAAACCTTGTAAAAAATGGTAGATCAACTATCACCCTCAACTGCATAGCACCCCAGATTTCTTCCACCATCAAGGCTCGGTGGTGGATGGCCCGTGCCGGAGCAAGCGAATCACGATCGCATTTCCATCGCAGTTCCTTGGAGAGTCGGTCGAAGGGGGAGGTCCACCTGGAGTTCTCGAGGTGGGATTTTGAAGAGGGCTTACCCTTCCTCCCAGAACTAGGTGGTGGTTTCAAACATTTTTTATGTCCACCCCTATTTGGGGAAGATTTCCAATTTGACCAATATTTTTCAGGTGGGTTGAAACCACCAACTAGATAATCATGGTTCAGTGAAAAATGGCTCCCTCCAATAGGATCGTTTCCTTTCATTTGGGGGTAGTTGTCCACTTCCATGATGGGAGAAACAGTCATTGACTATTTTGTCGGTTTGCGAGGTTGCAGATTTGTCCCCTATAGTATAGATTTTCGGAAACAAACAAGCCGCCACAGATGGTAGGGATCTAAATATTGGTGTCCAGGGTTTGGCGGCTTGATTCAGGGCGAAATCTACAACCCTGGTTTATGTTGGATTTTTTGAGATTTTTTGTTTGGTTGGTGAAGGTTTTACTAGAAAGATCCTGATATGATGATATGGTGATGGTGAGGTCAAAAAAAGAAAGGGTAACAGTGATAAAATGATATGAGAAGCTGCCTAGAAGCAGGGGAAAGACAGACATGTTCTTACACCGCGGTGAAAGTAGATGGCGCAACTCCGAAAAGGTGGATTAGTAAGGAGCCATGATAAACCAATACATGGGAGTTGCGCCATCTACTTGCCGGGTGGTATATGTAATTCAACGTTGCACCCCTTAAACTGCTGTGTTGAATGTGTCCTACACTGGCTACACAGACATGTGGTTTCCAACTTCGGGCTTTTGATGTGCAGTGATCCGTTATTCATGTCACAAACCCAAAAAACAGGAGCGTCATCATCATCTGTCATCATCATCATCATCATCATCATCATCATCATCATCATCATCATCATCATCATCATCATCATCATCATTTAAAAAAAACTACCAGCACCCCATACATTTCATCTCCTTCCCAAAAAAAAATCCAAAGATCCCAGGCATGGCTCCATGGAAGTGAGATGCTACAGCATTTGACCTTGGGCAAATGCCTTGCGGTGGTGAATTTGCTCTTAGCCAGTAGGGAGATCCCAACAAGTGGGGTGGGTTGGAGGTGTTTTTGTGGGGAATATTGGGGAGTTTTTTGTTGAGGTTTTTTTGCGCAGGTGAATTTTTTTGAGCCACCAAAAAAAATAGATGAGAAAAAAAAAATAGATTAATAATGGGAGGTGAGTTTCTGCAGTTGTTTAAACAACACACTGGACTGGAAACACACCCCGAACTGGCAACTTTTTACGAAAACCGGCTTTTTCAGCCGGGATTCCTTTCAGAAGTAGCTAGGGGGATCGCCGGAGGTGTTGGAGGGTGGGGAGTTTTTTGAGGATCTGCCGAGGAGGGTTTTTTGGTTGCCTATTATAAATGAAGTTTTACAATGGGGGCCAGGGGCCCCTATAAATGGCCGAAAATACATGGGTTTCACTGGGTTTATTTTGTTCACCCCTATAAGTGGAGGTATTGGGCCCCTACCTATAGTAGGGGCTCACCTTGCATCAATAGTAAAAAAAATCACCACTACATCATCATTTGGAGGAATTTGCGGTGTGTGTCTTTCTCTCGATTTTTTGGTCGTTGGGGTACCAGGGTACGGAAGGTGGTGGTCAACAACTTGACTGGTTTAAACCAGCCTGAAGGTAAGACAGTGGTTATTGTTTTTCAGTACATTCAAGGTTGTTGTAGCCTTCAGAAGTGTTGTGATACTGTTGATAGAAGAAATCCGGCTAACCAGTTGAGGTTGGTAGTTTATCCCACTATTTTACCAGGTTTTATATATACATCCCAGGTGGTGCAGGATTTCTTCCGTCAACAGTTGCTGGAGAAAATGCCGTGAACCCCATTCGATATGGTATGTGTTTCAATGCTTTCACAGCAATTAGTAGTTACAGTGTTTTCTTAATCCCCAATTGGTTACCCTCCCTAAAACTACCAGCTCACCCCTGAAAATCGGCCGTATCAAAAAAAAATAAAAGAGAAAGGATATCTGGGTGGTGGTGTCTCATATTTTTTATTTGCACCCCTACTTGGGGAAGATTCCCATTTTGACTCATATTTTTCAAGGGGGTTGAAACCACCAACCAGATATAGTCTCCCTATGCCACCCATTTTTGAGGGCTTCACTCCCTCTTCGTTTTTCAGCTGTGGGGACCGTCACTTGCACAGTCGTTGTCACTTGCTGTGTGTTTTCTCCGAGGTCATAGTGTCTTAGGGAAGAGATCCGGACGATTGGTGCCCTACTTCCAATCCGAGGAGCTTCACCGTTTTTTTACTTGAGGTTTTTTTGTTGGTTTTTTCTGGGGGTCATTCGATGGGGCCACTGGTTTGACCTGTTGGTTTTCTGGAAATGATTTTTTTGAAAGATGACTGGGGCCACTGGAGGAAAAAACTCAACAACTCTAGGTGGTGGCAACCCAAATAGTTTTTTATTTTCCCCCCGAAAATTGGGGAAGATGAACCCATTTTGACGAGCATATTTATCAAAGGGGTTGGTTCAACCACCAACGAGTTGAGGTTTTTTGTTGTTTTTTTTCTGGGGTCATTAAATGGGACCCATTTTGGTGGGATCATTTCCAATGCAAATGTATGGTAACTTTGAGGGATTTCCCTTATAATAGTCCATTGGTTGGGTTGGTGTCATATAATGAGCCTGGTTTCTTTTTCAAGGTGGACATGGTCCAAAGAAATACAGAAGTTGACATGAAGTCGACCGTCAAACAGACATGAAATGAGACAATGTTGTGCAAACACCATACGACCTGACGTAGCTCGATTTCTTGACTCTTTTGCACATCTGCGGATGATCCGCCAGGAATATGAAAAGCAAGAAAATGCAAGGCGGACTTGTCCAACAGGACTTCGCGAAGATGAAGTGCAGACCTTAAAACAAAGGGGTTCCCGGAAGACAGAAGTACTGCGGTGAACCAACACTCTCACCTCTTTGGTGTTTTTGTTTCAAGATGAATTCATTTTCCCATACGGTGGGATTCGTTGCTCTCATTTCTCTGAAGGGTAACAACAGAAATGAAGGAAAACCTTATCCTATCCTACCTGAAAAAAAAGGTTTCACTGTGTGCCTTTGTCAATCCCAAAATACCCCCGTCCTTCCAAAGAACCATGTGTTTCGACTCAAGTTATCATGCATCTGGTAGCGACCCCGTCAAATGATGAGGGAATCCTTTCAAAACGGCCAGAGCGGAGCTAGGTGAAAATGGCAAGATGTATTTTACTACGGATTTCTTTTTGGAACAATCGTTGCAGAAAGATTTCAAATCCTACATCAAACACTGTTTTGATAGTATGTGTTTTTGATATGTTATACAATTCCCTAGAACCCAACTGACCTCTATTTTTGAAGGTCAACAAGGCCAAAATTCCAATGAAAACAAGGATCATTTGGCTTCTAGGTATATTTTCTTATTGGGATACTCCCCCTCCCAGTAGCAGTGGTCAGGAGGTTTTACATTTTTTAGGCGGGGAAAACCCCGGTCCCTAAACCGATCCGGAGAGATCCTGGGGTCAGAGGCAGTGTGCTCAAAATCACCAAGCATTTCAGAAATTCGCCATCCTCACCTACATGAGCTGTATGTATGTAAGGCTTATGAAGGGAAAACCCACCCCAAAAACAGCTTTGGAAGGTTCAGTACCTTCAATTCAGTTCCCTGAATTCTTGGTGACAAAACATTTAAAAACCCATTGCTCTCCCTAAAACTAACGAACATCCCCTGAAAATCAATGGTTGGTTCAGATGTATTCCCTACTGTATTTCAGTCCCTTTTTAGGGGACATGTTAGTTTTCGGGAGGTGTATATTTTAGAAAAAAATGATGAGTTTGCATCCCCAGATATTTTTCCCACTGATTTTTGTTGGAAATAAATGATGATTTTCAGCTAATGGTAAATTGGTGCTTTCGGTGGTTTGGATTCCTAGGATCCCCTTATGAAAGGGATTGTTACTTATCTGTACAAATCCCAAACCACCAGTTTACCATTAGTTGAGATTTTGCATCCAATTTCACATGTTTTCCCCATTTGTTTTTTTGGACTTCTTACCATTGGACTTAGGTGTGGGTCTCACAGTGGGACGAGTTGATCCGATACTTGACGATTTTGTTGCAGGCACTCAAGGGGTCATGACATATGTGAAAAAGAGGCCCCCTGTCTTGGATTTGTTTAGTTGGTGATTTTTTACGGATTCTACCATGGTAAACCAGCATTAAACCACCATTTGGGAGAAGATGTTTTACGTTTTCCAAGCATCTTAAGCAAATCCAAGTGGTTGCTTAAGGTATATAGGGGATGAAATGTTACCCAGTTATATTGGGACTTCATAAAACCTGACATAAGGATCCCGTCATTAAGTAACCTGGATTTCATGGAAAGTAAGCCCGCGTTTTTCGTGGTTGATATGATCTTGGTTTCTTTCCTGGGCAACTTCCATGTTTACAAAGCAATGTTGATGTCGTTTTGTGGACCAAACAAAATTCCGAAATAAAGAGGTCAATAATAAAAAAACTAAGAGTAGGAGTTCAGAGTTTTTTGAAAGAAAAAAGTGTCCACCTGAAGAGTTGTTTGTGATACTGTTGATGGTTCAGAAGTCCTGCACCAGTTGAGGTTGGTAGTGTATTCCCATTATTTACAGTGTTTTTTTGCATCTCGGGATTTGGCACATCACCATTCTTGGGCTTTTAAGAAAGACCAATGTGCTGCAGAAAATGCCAAAAAAACAAGGTCAAAAACCGAAGAACTCATGACTTCATCTTGGTGAAACCTCCATGTGTTTGTTCCCATCCTCAAGGGGTAGATGAATTTTGAGCAACCAGAAACCCATGTGATACCCTGGAAGAGGAGATTTTTCACGTCCGGGATGTTTTGGCAAAGGCAAACACAATATCATGTTTTTCCATACGAAATTCAAAAGGTATGTTTGAAGAAGATAGGCATTCCGGGAGATGTTATCTATTGCGTACAACAGCTTTATCACGGGCAAACATTTTCGGATGAGAATCAGTTGACCCGCTCCAAAACCTGTTGGTTTTCTTCCATGATTTTTGAAAGATGGCTGATGGCTGGGGCCACTGGAGTTATACTCAACAACTTGTAGTCGCTCCGTTCCAGTTAAACCAACCCGGGGTCCACCATAAGGACCTAGTTATATGGGAAAATCAACCCTAAAGATTGACAGGTATTGTCCCTTGGTGATGTAGGGTTCTCCCATTTTTAGGGTTGTTTCAGGTGATTATGGGAAACCCTGCAACCAATTGTTGAATTGTTGCAAGAATGATTTATCATGAAAATCTTTGCCCAACCCACCCAGTGCCACAAACCTCCCAAAGAAAGAAGGCCGGATATAGCGGGTCTCATTAAAAGGGATCGTGGTGGTTAATAGATCCCCCATTACCCAGAATGATGGGTGCTTTCTCCGATGTCTTGTCCAGGAGAATGATGGCCAGCTCATGTGTCTGGGCAGGAAATATCGACAGAACTGTTCTCATTACGGCTAATCAACCAACACCCCCCCAACGTAACCCCTCCCAGAAGGCCTTATTAAGGGAAACCATAACCAATGGTTGATAAGCCCTTAATAAGGCCTTATTTCTGGGGTCGGGGGTAGTTAGGGAGGGTTGGTTAACCAGACATAATCTTAGAAGGTAACCCTGGCATACCCATTTGCCCTTCCTAACGGCTGCATGAACTCAAAGACTACTTTGTTCTTGAGAATTTTGATGATGTTTTTTGTGGTTGGTATTTGTGACCTTCAAATTCCTTGTTGCACCGCCCCGGAATCAGGTGATTGAGATGTCCTACAAAAATGAAGCATGTCCAAGAAATTAGGCCTATCCCTAAATTTGAGACACACTGAAAGAAAAGTTGTTCAGTTCATTGCATTGTTTTTTTTCTCAAATGTCCATGGCATGACAGGCATGGACAGACCTGGCATTGGCTTTTTTTCACGAGCACCACTATGTGAGACATCGTTGAAATCATATCAGCATCAGATGGCTTTGTCACAGTTGGAAGTAGCAACGGAAATTGATATGTAGGGCACCTTTGTGAAAAGATCTTGCCAAATCGCAAGGGTCCAAGTGAGACCTGATGCATTTTCTCAGCTGATTAGGATGGCATAACATCAAAAAATGGAATGCTATGGTACGATATGTTGGGTCTACCCCGACCCAGTAACAGTCACAGATGAAGGTTTATAGGGATTCCCTACTAAAAATGTAATGATCTTGGTGGCGACTGGCATTCTGGGTCTGGGTGGAGGGGGGGTAGATCCAGTGGATATGATGCTTCCTTTTGCGTATGTTGGTGTTAGTATCCAGGTCATTTGTAGGGTTTTGGGGATGTTGTTTTCCTGTTGATGTTTTTTATCCAGATTTTTCACGGGACGAAAGTGTCGCCAAATGGAATATGTTTTTTCATGTTCTTCCAACGATGGAATTGCCTCGCAAAACTAAGAGAGGCAGTCCTTTGCCCTCCAGTAAACTAACATGGCAATGGATAAGCATCATGATTAATAGGGGGTACATCTTCAAATGGTTGTTTTCTGTTGTCCTGTTAGTTTTACGGGCGGTAAATTTTATGAACTGTCCAAGATTTTTCCCGCAGATGATATCAATGAGGGGATCACAGATGTTTGATGCTGAACAATGGTTTGATGTTTGTAGCCAGTTGTTCAACCAAAGGCCCCAAACGAAAGGTCCGGATTTTTTCTGCATGTTTAAATGACTAAAAAAAAAACATTGAGGTTTTTGGATTTCATTTCGTCGGGTTTTTTCCTCTAAAAGAATCCAGATATTTCCCATAGGATCCATGTATGGATTATTCACCTACATTGGGTTGATTTCTATGGTAAATGTAGGTAAATATACCATACATGGATCCTAAGGTTTTTTTTGGTCTTTTGAGATTTTTTGGGGGAGAAGATTTTCGACTCAATGACCTCTCCGGAACGTGGGAACGTTGATGGTTTTTTCAGGTCGGCCCGATTGAAGAATGAAATGCGCGCTCGCTTTCATGTGGAGTTCAGTGAGACTGCCTTGGGACATGTCAGTCTGGGAAACTCAAGAGAAAAAGATGTGCAGATTGGCTGACTTTCTATGAAAAAGACAGAGATTTCTGGATGTCTCCTGCAAAAAAGTTGTTTGTTACAGGCCCCTGGGTGGTGGCAACTCAAATATTTGTTTAATTTTCACCCCTATTTGGGGAAATGATCCAATTTGACTAATATTTTTCAGATGGGTTGAAACCACCAACTAGAAGCAATGTTTCTTGATTTTTGTCAGGGTTGCATTCTGGTGTATGACAACATTCGCGAATGACGCCGTTGGAGTTGGGGTATGCTTTCATGATGGGGAGTTTCCTCTGAAAGAAATACCTTTGGGTGGATTTCTCTTTAGGAATGAATTTCAGGTCCTCATATGACTGTGCTTGGAGTAATGGACAGATCTCTATATTTTTTGATATTATATGTATAAGAAGAAGAATTTGGGACCATACACCAGTCTGTATCACCAATAACTATGTGCTGTAATTCAAAGCTATGGTTATCCTAAAATAGGATCCACCAGAAATACAGTTTGCTTTGCATGAGTACAGTTCTTGAGTANAAATCCAAAAGGGGGAGAAGAAGAATTTGGGACCATACACCAGTCTGTATCACCAATAACTATGTGCTGTAATTCAAAGCTATGGTTATCCTAAAATAGGATCCACCAGAAATACAGTTTGCTTTGCATGAGTACAGTTCTTGAGTAGAATTTACGACAACGCCATTACTTTGGCTCAAGATCATATTGGAAAAAGTGAGCGCGAGGGTGTTTGGCTTTGGTAACTTTTGTATATTTAAATATATGTATATACCATCATTGCTTCCGAATCTTTGTTTACTTGGTGATCTTTTAAAGATTGTATCATGGCATTCATCACCGTGTGAAACACCATTTGGGAGAAGATTTTTGGAACTTTTTCCAAGCATCGAAAAAGCAAATCCCAGTATGTGTGTGTGTGTGTGTTTTATTTATATATACATATATAGGTGGTGATTTCAAATATTTTCTGTTTTTACCCCAATTTGGCTAGTATTTTTCAAATGGGTTGAATCCACCAACTAGATATGCATACATACATATATACATATATATATATATATATGTAAAACATCTGCTTCTTTGGCCGAAGTTGAATCATCGGCTCCGTATCTCCTGGGAGTTTGAAGGGAGGGTTTTCCCTCTTCAACTCTGCGAACAGAAGCAGAGGCCCTGATCAATGGAGTTCAGGAAATTTCGTCAGAGATGGAAAGGAAAGGTCCTGAAGGTGAACCAACATCGAGTATGTTGAAGACCATGCTTCTAGCCTTGAAAGCCCAGTGTGCGGTGACGAAGGCGTCAACCGTTGAGACGAAGCAATTGGCTGTGAGGCAGCTGGATTTGCCGAGGCAAGTGGCCAGTGGTTTCCAAGACCAAACTGACCACCTCCAAACCATATCTGACGACCTGGGACAAAACCTTCTTGCGTTAGGGCGAGGGTTCGAGAAACTGGGTGATGTTCTTAAGGACTTGCACTCAAGAGCCCGGGTAGACCAACAAGAGGTCGGAGCAAGACATCAAAAGAAAAAGATGGAGAGCCAGAATGTGATTTTCGGGCATATCCGAAAGGGTATCAACACGAGCAATGATAACCTGAAGAATGCAAATTGGTCTCTGGAAGAGATCCGGACAGGAGGTGCCAATGGTATCACGGGCAAAGTGGATAAAACTGCAGGGTCCCTTTTGGCCACTGTCAACAAGAACTTGACGACCTTGTTGGAACTTCAGCCAGAGGTCCAAACCCGAACTAATTGGATATGTTTAGTCGGTGATTTTTTACGGATTCTACCCCCAAAACACCCCAAAATGATCATTTTTAGTAGAAAAACCCATGCTTGTTGGGTACCAGCATTTTAGGAAACCCCCATTTGGTGAATATGTTTTATTTTTCTAACCTCCCAACAAGCAATTCTCAGGGCAATTGATCATGAGATGACCATCAACTACTCTTGGGAGAAATCCCCAAGTGAGAGAGTGTTTCCCCCCAGATATGACCAACAACTATAGATAGAATGCTTAGAGTCTACCAAAAAAATGTAAAAAAAAAACAGCAGTTTCTTCCCAATCGGATCCTTCTTAAAGTTAACCCAGTGTGAGGATGACATGGGGTTTTTTTTCGGTAGATTCATGACCCAAGCTGGGTGGTGGTTTCAAATTTTGTTTATTTTCACCCCTATTTGGGGAAGATTCCCATTTTGACTAATATTATTCAATTGGGTTGAAACCACCAACCAGCAAGCTGTGAGGTCTTGGCAATCTCTTGGACGATCCACGCATCTTAGAGAACTTTGAAGTTCTCAAAAAACCACCTGCGGAGCGGAGCACCCAACAGCTGTGTGGGGATATATCCGGACGGGTGGTTTTTAAGGTTGGCTTGGAAAAAAGGGAAGGGTTCAATAGGAAACACCCATATAATTGTATACTAGGTGGTGGTTTCAAATAATTTTCGATTTTCACCAATACTTGGGAATAATTTCCATTTTCGCTAATATTTTTTAAAAGGGGATTGAAACCACCAACTAGTATATTAACCCAGTTGATATGGTTACCTTTTTTTCACAGTAATTATTTACAGTGTTTTTAACTATCCCAATGGGCGTTGCACTGCCTA
Source organism: Breviolum minutum Mf 1.05b.01 (assembly GCA_000507305.1). Classification (NCBI taxonomy): domain Eukaryota; class Dinophyceae; order Suessiales; family Symbiodiniaceae; genus Breviolum; species Breviolum minutum. The sequence goes on from DF239234.1 coordinate 257,859, forward strand.
AAACTGACCCCCAGTTTTGCGGCCTAAGCGCCCCCAAAAGGAAAGTATATCCTCCGCCTTTGCGCCCCATTTTTTTCAGGCGCGAGCTATCTTAGTTTGAGGGGGTGGTCTAATTACATAAATCCATGGAAAAAGGTCGGATCATCTAAACTGGTCAAAATATAGCGCCCTCACACGACCTCACCCCAAAAAATTGTAGAAAGGCTGGGGGTGGGGTATACACAGGGTATGGGGTAAGTGCCCACCTAATTCATTCTAGCAAATTTTCACCAAAAAAAACTTTTCACGCCACCTCATTTGTTTTCTACATATTTTATGTATCCACCTCATTCATTTTCTATTTGGGTTATTCCAAACTTTATGTGGTGTCTTATCCGATAAAATATGTATAGATGTAACCCCTATATTATACAGTCTTTGATGTTTTAGTGTTTGTGTTTTGCCACCCATATTTTTTATCACCATCCACCACGCCACGGCTTCGGCGACAACCTGATGGTCTAAAAATAGTCGGGACACCAAGATGTCAGAGATTGAAGAAGGTGAGATTTTCCAGCAAGTCTTCAAAGTTTGACTTTTACAAAGTGGGTTTCAAGTCAGTTGAGAAAACCAAATACTCACGACAAAACAATTTTAGTGCTCAAGATTTCATTTGTGATTTCTTCGCGTTTCTTTTGTGAGCTTCTGCTATAATGGCGCCTAAGAAGCAGACCGATGGTTCAAAGGCAACTTCAGGATATGATCGTCCTGAAGAGTCCATTGAAGAGCAACAGCCAGTTGTTGCCACAGAGTTGATTGAAGAGATGTTGGCTACTGAAGAAGCACTTTCTGTCATTCCAAGTTCAAGCACTACTACATTGGAAGAAGTGTTGGACATTCTTCGTGAGAAGACAAAGGCAACTTATGTATTGGCAAAGAAGGTTGATTTTGAGCTCAAGAAGCGTGGCAAAGAAGCCAAGCAAGAGTTGGCAAAGGCAAAAGCCAAGGTCAAGGCACTCGAAAAGAAAGAGGCAAATCTCGCGAAGAGGACTGGATTGATGACTTTGACCTTCAACTTTCGCAATGGCAGTGTGGCACTGACTGTTCAGAAGAATGCTACCATCGGTGAGATTCGTAAGGCTTTCATCACTGCTTGGAACCGTCGTGGCTCACAGCAACTTGCCAAAGGAGTTGCGTCCAAGTTGAAGGTTTTTCTTGACACAAAGGCTCTTCACGATCATCCACGCCAGTGTCTCTACACCATTGACGGCTTGATTGACGGCGCCATCTTGGACATCACCATTGACGATGCTGATGCTTCATCTGCTGCGGCTTCCATTCACGATGAGGAGAGCGACGACGAGGACATCTTTGACCTTGACGATGAAGCAGTTGATGAGATGTAGAAGCATTCCATGTTTCTGCGTGTGTGGTGCTGACATTTGCAGGTTGAGGTAAAAAACTGTAATTTAATCTCTCTAAACAGATTTCCATTTACTTCACAGCTGTTTTGAATGAGAGTTCATTGACCTGCGTTGCCACACAGCAATAGGGAGATTGGGGGGAACTTGACAACCAAACTTCAGAGCATTGACATACGTCTGTCAAAAATGAATTGCTTTTTTCACTGCGAAGATGCTTTCACACACTTCTTGCTGATTTAGTCAGAGATTGATTTAGACACTTGAAGATGTTTGCATTGAGTTTCACACTGATGTATCTTGAATGTTTGAAGATTGACACTTACAACACATATTTATAAATAGCCATTTGTTGAGATCAATTCATACAACGATAGACCGTTCAAATCACCCCGATGTCGCTTTCAAAGCCAACATCGTCGAAGACGGAGCATTGGACGCAGAAGGCGAGCAGAGTGCTCAAGACATTTGAGTTCTTTTTGGAAAGCAAAGGTTTGAGTGAAGAATACAAAACGTTCAGTTTGACCGCTTCCAAGGGAAAAGGAACTTCATCTGGAGACCGTGGTGGTGAAGGTTATCCATCTGGTGGTGATTGTGGCGGTGATGGTGGTAATGAAGGTGATGATAATCCAAGCTCTGATGGAGGTAGTGATGGAGAACCATTTGATAGTGATGATGACAACTTCATCACTGTGAATGTCAAAGGTGATTTGATGGGAGAAAAGGTTGGTTTCTATGTCAATCCGCGTTGGAAAGCCAAAACTATCTATATCCTAGTATCCAATCACCTACATGTTTCTCCATCAATCCTTCGCTTTCTTTTTGGTGATGATGGAAATATTGACCTTTTACCATTGCTGACCTTCAATGAGAACAACATTGTAGATGGCTCTACACTCACGGTTCTTCTTGATGGATTGCGTGGTGGTGGCAAAAGAGGACACGCCACAACTTCATCATCAAAATCAAAAGACGACTTGGTGAATGATATTGATGAAGATTTAGGGATGAAGATGCTACGATTTCAGGCTCAACCGAATGCATCCCCAGCAATCAATGAGGTTGTCACAAAGATTGTCCAGAACATTGCGTTTGCCAAAGATGACAGCAACAAGCCAAAGGATTTGTTCATACACATTCCAATTAGTGATTTGGAAAAGCTTCTTCAAGTGCCATCTATGACAACAAAGGTGGATGGTAGAGTGAAAAAGGTTGCGGATATTCTTTACCACAACAACTTGGAGAAACTGAAGGAAGTGGATAAACAATTGGTCATGACTGTCAAGAGCATTGGCGCCACAACCCACCTCATGCTTTTGAAGAAGTATAGCGACGAGCACGGAAACATTTCTTGGTCATCTTTCACATCTGACGTTAGCATTGCAATCAAAAGCCGTGTAGCTTCAATTCAGGCAGAAAATGCTAATCCAGAAAATGGACTTGGAATTTAATGTCCTAATGTCCATCATTTGGTTGCTTGGGTAAGGGCTTTAAGGCAGACACATATTGGCATCCTTATGACCTCCATTCGACAATAACCCCCACTTTTTACATTTTTACATTTAAAAACGGCTTATTTCCACCCATAGGAAGCTCAATGGAGACAATAAGGACATAATAAACAAAAGTCTTGGTAGCCATCACTAGGCAACCATACATTGGACATTAGATTTTAGGACAATTTCATACAGCGTCCTATCACAAACCTCACTTGTTCCATTGAGATGAAAAAAAGATAGTTGCATTGCTATTTCAGTTGTTTCTGTTGTTGATGTTGTTGTTGTTGAGGAGATGTTCATCATTTCAGTTTTACAAGGATGACACGCACAAATCATAAGAATAAAAAACCATTTTCACCACGCGACTTCCCACCCCACCGAGGTTAGAAAGACATCACTGAAGATGACGAGAATGAGGACTTTAAAGGTCTGAAGTGGAGAAAGGGTTCCATATAAACAACAATTGGACATTGGGTAGTCAATCCATTTTTTTTATTTTTATTTTTTACTTAAGATAACTAAAAGACTGAAGTGGCGAAGGATTCAAATGAGAGCCTTTGAAGGCTGAAGTGGTGAAGGGTTCAAATGAGAACCATTGAAGGCTGAAGCGGAGAAGGGTTCCAAGTGGAACAACAATAGGACATTTTTATTTTTAACTAAAAAACTACTAAGTAAGAAAAATTTCACACCCCCCTTACTTAAACCTATCTTAAGGGGAGAACACGATTGCCGGACTGTTGGTATTTCATCTTTTACCTTAAAAACCAACAATCCCCCTTTCGTGTTGTTTAGGCGCAGTAGGGATTATCATAACCCCAAAGGTCCCCAACCAGACTGTTTGCCGGTTTCCATTGTATGTTTTTTGAAACAATGGAAGCCCCCTTACAGTCAATACAGGCTCAAGATACGATGATGACAACGACTGCTTAAGGACGACGATGATGACAAAACCCCAAATTTTTTTAATTTCATTTTTCAACCATACACCCTAAAACACTTAAAGAAATATTACCTTATATAGGTAAGTATATTATGCCATGCTTTATGGTTATTGATGGAATTAAATCCCCTATGGATGATGATTTGTTTGATAGGTTAGCTAGTGAAGTTAGTGATGAACAAAATGAACCAATAACACCTATTCATACAAGATGGAATGAAGACGGAACTTATAACAGTAAGCCACTAGACCCCCA